>WOVY01006911.1:0-108797 GCA_013436015.1 Rhipicephalus annulatus | reverse complement strand
TGCATTGGCAATGCTGTCATCTATGGTGTTATCATGCGACGTTATCTGTGGGCGTCACACTTCGCTACGATCTCTGACATCATAATGATAGCGCACTGTACCAACATGAGATGGCGTCACGAATTCCTACGATTTGCGATGTCATATATATCGCGTAACGTGACGTCAATTATGAAGTAGACCAACAAGAATTTTTAAGCTCCAACCTCCAGCTGGGTTGCCCTCATGGTCACTCCGCAACGAAGCATACTATTGCCCACTTAAGAAGTTTGATATCGAAATAGGCTTACATAAACTAACACACACTCACGCTCCGAGTATTTTCAAATCTTCATGTACCTCTTTCGCTGTGGCCTATGTACAGCTCATAACAGTGAACATCAATCAATCACAAGACAAACACTCTTCTCAATACTTCACAGATGCATCAAGTCAATCCTGACTCGTGGCTTTGACATGTGTTTTTGATTATTTTACTGGTATCACTTGGACATGGTCTTGATAATTGTAATCACTTATACATGATGACATTTGTGGTGGCTTCATTAAATATATTCTTTTTAATTCTATTCCATTATTTCATGCCCCAATTTTCGAACAATACATTGATAACAAGCTGTAAAACACATCTGGCTGACCATCATGTCATCCCTCATTGTTTTCTCTATCTGTTGTATCCTCACCTCTCTCATAAAAACATGTTGACCACTTTCCTTTTGTTCACTGCTGAATATTGAGCATTAGGATTAGTCATAAAACTTCAGCTCTCTTCATAACTGTTTTGTAGGTGTCATGTGCTCGCAAATATGCACCACAGTTACATGTAATAAATGTCAATGTGTAAGAAAATTGGATCCGAGCGGACATTCACTTCACGTTATGTAGAGAACTGCAACTAAATATATATAAAGAGTTATTTCTTATTGTTATTTTTTAGCTGCGCAGAAATTAGCCGCAGCGGTGTCATAAACGATAACCTCAGGGTACTATGTGTGGGTCCCTATCCTTCAGCTAGCATTTAAGGTTAAAAAAGTTAAGCTTTTCCACTTGTTACGCGTTTTTGTTTTGCTGTGAATGGACGAACAAGGATGAATGACAGGGTATGCACTTACTGAAGAGTTAGGAACAGTGGAAGTGTGTACGCCCGTTCACAGGAATACATTCTGCAATGTTCATGGAGAGAGATGCTTGTCTCCTTCCCTTTACCGTCTTTGGACACTGACTGCCTACTGAAAAGCTTTTTGGAAAAAAATTACGGCCTAGTTTGAGCTCTCCAAAACTAGATACTTGCCTGCACTGTGTCATAAGCACTATTTGGGTGTCATATCGGCTTTTTTTTTCGTTTCAGTCCGTGGTTAGAGTTGAAATAAAGCGCGAAGCGGGTACGTTGTGGTTTGTTCCTGCAGAAAGGAAGGCATCACCAAAATTGCAAACCATGCTTGCACTTTTCCCGCACTGAAAAGACCAATCGACATTCATTCAGGATTCGTTCGAGAAGAGAAGCGTTACTGCCCATACTGCCGCTGGCTTCTCACATTGCCGGTCTCGGCGCCGTTTCGTACAGAACATGCTCGGTTCTGGAGCCCCTAGGGGCACATCGCGACCGAGGATCATGGAAGATACTTGTGAGGTTGTTGAAGCAGGAGTGAATCGCAAGGGGGGTGCACAGTACCCCTACGCTAAAGTGGGAAGAGTTAGACTAGCTAAGAGAGGAGAAGCCGATGGTATATGGTTTTGTAGAAACACATCTTAGGGACATGGAACAACCACCGAACAATCCGGACTACGTGTCAGAATATTGTAATAGAACAGAAGGCAGCAGAAATGTCAGGTGGGTATTTGGGGCATTCATTCATTAAAGTACAGACTGGCAAAGGGTCAAGAGGAGTGCTAAGATCACTTATGGCTAAAAGGGAAACAGTGAAAGGGCAATGGCGCTCCTGGGTTTTGTATACTTGTGGACAGGGGCAAAAAAACCAGAAATTAAAACACAAATGGTGCAGTGCTGAGGAAATGACATTGACAAACTAGGAGAAGAGTGTGAGGTAGCTATATTAGGAGATATGAAATGCACACATAGAAGATACAGATGGATATACTGACCGCACAGGCAGAATGCGAATGAATATGTATGAAAGGCATAATATAATACTTTTGCAATGCGCACCGAGAATGCGAAGGGGCAGATAACATGGAAGGTGGGAAGGCTACAGTCGACGATAGATTACGCATAATGCCACATAGGATGCATTATCGGCTATGGGTGATGAATATAGATTAATTACGGTTCCATAAGCTTAGGTAGGGATCACAAATGTATCAAGCTGAGTTTTGGAAGAAAAATAAAATTAGAAGGTGGTAGTGCGAGAAACCGCACAGTACTATTTATTCAGAAAGACAAATGGGAAATAGCAACGCAGAGAGATTGAGAAAATAATCACCGAGGATACTGAAATAGAGTGACGTGCAGAAATCCAACTCGATTTTTTGAGTTAAGCTTACTAAGGTACGAGTCAAATCAACCGGGAAAAGCAGACACAAACGCAAAAAGCTGGTGGAATGAGGAAGTCAAGAGAGCCATAATAAAACGTCAGGAAGCCTCCAGGGAACACAGGTATGCTAAAACAGAAAGTGAACCAGAAGAAGATGTCAAAAGAAATGGGATACCTTTTTGAAGCCGCACAAGAGAAGTCGTCCGATTCGATCAGCGACCAGCTTTGAAGAAAGGGGCCCAATGGATGGCGGAAGTAAACAAAAAGGCTAGAAAGTGCAGCTGTAAAGCGTTTTGAACCATCTCAAATTTCTGAGTGATAAGACAACCATGAAACAGAGGTTTATAAATATCGTTCAAGGGGTCACCCTAGAAGCGGATGATGCAATGCAATATACAAAAACCAGCTGGTGACCGAAAGTAAAGATGGTATAGTTTACCCGGCTGGTGATGCAGACAGTTAAGGAAAGACTACAGACATGGGTGGAGAATGAGGGGGTGCTGGCAAAAACTACAAAATGGGTTCCGTAAACGAAGGAGGTTGGAGGACAATCTGTTTTCATTGATGCAGTGTATTGAAATAGCGGAAAATGAACACAGGCTCCTATGACTGGCATTTCTAGTTATCAAGGGAGCTTACGAAAGTGTGATTCAAGAAGACTTGTGGGGAACACTGAGCACATTAGATCTAGAAGATGGAATAACTAATCTTCTAAAGGATGTCTCTAAAAGTAACAAGGTAGTTATCAAATAGAAAAGAACAGGTATTTGAACCTATAGAGATACAACGCGGACTTCGACAGGATGTCCCTTGTCACCTTTGTCACTTATGCTGTATATCCAGGGACTTGAAGCCAAATTAGAAGGGAGTCGACTTGGCTTCAGCCTTTCTTTTGCCAAGCAAGGAAAACACATTGAACAGTCATTACCAGCATTGATGTATGCAGATGATATAGTATTAATGGCCGACAACAAGAAATATCTGCAGGGATTGATAGACATCTGCAATAATGAGGGAGATAGGTTAAACTTGAGGTTCAGCAGTTGAAAATCGGAAGTCATAATTTTTAATAATAACAAAGGCAGTGAGCATAAGATACAGAAAGTCACGCTAGAAAGAGTGGATAAATACAATATATTGGCGTGTGGGTAAACAATGGGGCTGAGTATTTAAGGGAGCGCGAAAGATACGTAACGACTAAGGGCAACAGGAATGCAGCTGTAATGAAAAATATGCCACTGTGAAGCTACAATAGGTATAACGTTGTGGCAGGGATTTGGAAAGGTGTCATGGTTCCAGGTTTGACATTCGGCAATGAGGTCTTGTGCTTGAAATCAGATGTTCAAGAAAGATTGGAAAATTAAACAACGTGGCATAGGTAGACCTGCTTTGGCAACACACGGGATTTCCTCACATCAGGGGGTACAGGGCGACATGCGATGGACATCGTTTGATTGCAGGGAAGCTAGCAGCAAGATAAGATTTGAGGAGCGATTGACAAAAATGAGAGAGGAGTATTGGGCTAGGAAAGTTTTCAGCTACTTGTACATGAAGAATGTTGATACTAAATCGAGGAAGTGAATTCGGAAACTGTCATGCAAGTATTTAGACAACAGCAGAATACCAGCCAAAAGGATACATCGGTTAAAAGAAGGTGAAAGAAATAGAGAGGAACATGTGGAAGATGGGAATGCTTACGAAATCGTCACTGGAGACCAACTGAACATTTAAGCAGGAAATTGCAAGGGAAAAGATCTACGATAATTCTTGGGGTATTTCTCTGCTCTTCGAGGCTGGAAAGGGAGTATTGCGGATCAAGACGTACCGACCAAAATACGAAGGCACAGACACGGTATGTAGAGCGTGTAGAGAAGAGGACGAAACGGCTGAACATTTCATAATGTTCTGTAAACGGCCCCGCCGTATAGTCGAAGACATTGGCACCAAAATTTTCGAAGCATTGGGGTTTAGGGACAGTGAAGGCAAAATAGACTTTAACAGGTAGAAATAACCAGGAGGAGGCTAACTGCAGTAGCTACAGTCGAGGCGCGAGTGAAAATGCAATCCTTAAACACACAGTGACAGTACTTGACTTTATGGCTAAGTTGCGTGAGCCACCACCCGATATAAAGGACAAAGCCAGGTACATCCATCCATACTATAGAAGTATACCCATCTTGGTATTGGGATCGCTACGCAACTGTAAAGAGCAGCGTATATAAAAGACATAAGACTGTTCAAGACATGTCTGCTCGCCAGATATATCTTTCGCGTCGTTTCAGAACGTTTGGCTCGATAAAAATAATGTCACCACCATCACGTTTCTCCCGTAGGCTTCACATAACATTGGTTTTCACGGTACACGTGCTCTACTCAACGTTTTACTTAGCAAGTAGAACAATTACATGCCAGCTGCAATACACCCGAGCCCATCGTTTGTTTGATACTCCAGTTCGTTCGCACAAATATTCTTTTTTTATTCTCCTATCTCACTCTACATCATTTTCGAGCAAAAACTTCTCCTTTGCTTCCAAACCTCTGTGCTGCAATTTGTATTGGCCGAGAATCCCTAACCAATTTGGTTCAACGCCGGCAATGCCTCTATTTGCAACCACCTGCTTAACACTTATCTCACTCCTCTCTCCCATATACCAACACATCATCAATGTTTCAACGTAGTCTTTGTCTTAGCCCTTGATAAAACCAATAGTAACAGTAATCTGAAATCTTCACGTTGCAGTTGTGATCTTGGTCATCACGTTTATGCACGCCGCTCTGTAGTTCATACATTGAAAGAAATCTCGAGATAAATTCGTTGAACTGTAAGTAAATTTGTCAGCATTATTATTGCGGTTCCTAACTCCAATATCGTAGCAGAAAGCCGCAAAAAGATCCGTCCAGCACGACCAAACATCCACCCAAGCTTATAGTGAAGGTCTTGTTGGAATGTGCGGAACGCAGACAAAAACTGCGAAAAGCTAAATGGCAGCAATGAAACCAGAAATACGGGTGAAGAGAGAAATAAAACATGCAAACATTTCGCGTGCCTGGACCCCACTCTTGGTGAATTCCATTATACTGGAACCAGGAAGTTCGCATTGCCGGAATTCCAAAACAAACGCGTAATCATCCACCCAGTCAGTGCTATTTCCCACCCCTCCTTCTTGGAAAGATCTTGCACGTGCTTTCCGGGAATTCCTCAGCAACCAAGAACTTGACCGGAAGTTTTCGAGGCTTACGCGGGATGGTGGAATACGTCAAATCTGATGTTTCATGAGATGTAAAAACGAAAAACTATACTGGTGAAAGCCGGTTTCTTCTTTATTTTTAGGAAAACAAAACAAGATGAAACCGGCGCAACTTATGCAATTTATAACAATAAATTATTTTCCAGTATAAGCTGATTGATTGATTTGTGGGGTTTAACGTCCCAAAACCACCATTTGATTATGAGAGACGCCGTAGTGGAGGACTCCAGAAATTTCGACCACCTGGGGTTCTTTAACGTGCACCCAAATCTGAATACACGGGCCTACAACATTTCCGCCTCCATAGGAAATGCAGCCGCCGCAGCCTGGAATCGAACCCCTGACCTGCGGGTCAGCAGCCGAGTACCTTAGCCACTTGGACACCGCAGCGGGGCTTCCAGTATAAGCAACAGGGGCTATGCAAACAAAATAATCTTCATTTGATCATATTCGAGCTTCGAGGTATAAAATGGTTATCTAACTATTGTTTCACCTGTGTATGTAAATCCTCAAGCATTTCCGGCATTTTCTGCACAATTATGTACACACTTCGCTTTGCTTCGTTGTGTTGACTAGGGCCTCAAAGTTCTGCATGGAGATCTTTCCAATGCCGTATGAATTAAACCTACGTGATTTGACTTTTATTCGCACTCTTCATTATTCGAGTATTTGATTTTAGTTTACTCATCCAACTTCCGCATTTTTTTTCATGCATTCGTTCACTTCAGCTGATGGAGGCGAAAATGCCGTAGGCCCGTGTGCTCAGATTTCGGTTTCCACTAAAAAAACCTACGTGGTGGAAATTTTCGAGGCCCTCCACTATGGCGTTTCTCATAATCATATGGTGGTTTTGGGACGTTAAACCTCACATATCGCATCAATCAATTAGTTCACTTCAGCACCATTGCTTCTACGAGGCTATACCACTGGGCTCTGTCACTGAAAGTGTCATGACCTGCTGGCATGCTACGTAATAAGCGACTTCAAGCTTGTATACCCTCTGACGACTCCAGACAGCTGCGATTTGACTGCCGAGAAATTCGGGCACCCAATCAGAATCAGTCATCGCAAGCAAACTGCTCCATGAGGCTGCTCTGGGATTGCCTGACGGGGCATCCCGTATGCGCACGTACTGCACACTTCTTCCTCTGTTCGGTACACAGCGGGATCGTTTTCGTGGGCGATCGAATCTACCCTGATCGAGCGACGAGGCAAATGCGCCATACGCAGGCCAGGCCACTTGCTCATTACCACGCCTGTTTACGCATGGCAAAAGTTCCAGCCGCAGAAATGAGTAATGAATGAAGTTAGGGCTGCTTTGTTTTCGCCCATCGGTATTGGTAGCGTCCAGAATCGCGTACGGCAATTTTCGTTCGGTATCATTCTCATGATGAGCCAGCTGCCGCGGCAGGCGAAGAGCTGTTTGGAATCGCTCGAACACGACTGATCGAACGCAATCTGCTTGGGTGGCTCTCATTTTCGAGTATGCCACTGTAACATAGTCGCAAGCTGTCGTCACTGGACGGGTATCGAACGGGTTGTCCTCCAGAATAATCATGCAAAACAGGTGGATATGTTTGCGGAGAAAATTTCGAAAGCATAAAATGGTTTCAAAGAAGTGTGTGTGTGTGTGTGTGTGTGTGTGTGTGTGTGTGTGTGTGTGTGTGTGTGTGTGTGTGTGTGTGTGTGTGTGTGTGTGTGTGTGTGTGTGTGTGTGTGTGTGTGTGTGTGTGTGTGTGTGTGTGTGTGTGTGGCCGGGGGGGTATGTTTGTGCATTTGTGTGAGGGCACACAGACACGCACATTGTGTATTCACTATATGACGCTCACGTCAGCGAAGCGACATGAAAAAAAATTACCACCACTTCTAGAAAACGATTCTGGGTACTACCAGAAACTACCAGTTGAGTCGCAACAAAAGTTCTCGGACTCACCCCGAACAACACAGAGCTCAGGCTCACTCAAGAAACACGGGGTTACGTAGCACTTGCCCTAAAGTCTCGGTTGTTCTCCAGTAGTGTTCAGTCCCGTGCTATGGCTCACACTTTGCTCTATCTTTTCTAGTGCTCGTAGAAACAATAAAATTGAAAAGGGGAGTCAAGACAAGAAACCACGAATAATGGTCCATCGGAGAAGATATGAGTGCATTAGCATTACGTAACACGTTGATCATTTCTCTGCACACGTTGTCAGTGACAATATAACTTTAACAAGCGCTAGGTAGCTGTGAGACGAATGCAGAGAACCAAAAATTTATGCAGTAACGGAATCGCATTGTATTGTGTTTCCAGAGCAAAAGTGAGCTACGAGTGACAGCTCCTTTACAAAACCACCAAAAAAGAAACTCAGAACTACAAAAGTGAGGGCTGTAGCCAAAAGAGCTACGTACCTGCAGCCCGATTCTTGCATGCGGAGCCAGCGTTTTGCAGGCGATTTTTCATATTCGAATAGCGTAGAAGGCGAGCCTGCAAACATGAGGGCATGTAGACTAAGATTTAAAAAAAAGGCACTTCTGAGGGTCATTTCATTCTATTCAGCTGTGCCCTCGTGTACCGATCACTCAACTATGTGTTACACATACCGTTATTGAATGCACAAGACTAAGCATTGTGAATACTGGTATCAATTAGGTAAATGTGCCAATCGATATGTCATTGCCTGTTTCATAGCTTTACATACGAACCGAACGAGTTCCGCATTGAACTTGAACAAGGAAAGCGTCCGAGTGGCACTTCTTGGTCTGCTGAGGAAACCTAAACATTGCCCAGGCAAGAAATACGTGTTATGCAGGAACATCTTGTAGGTCGCAACAAAGAAACGCACATCCACCGGAAACATCTAAACTCGCTTCAGAAGCAAGGCAAAAAAGAAAGTGTGGAAATGCTTCGTCTCAATGTCACTAGCGCAATGCGTTTTCCAAAGCCGCTTCAAGCAAAACGAATAGTGTGAACATAACAGAAGAATAGAGAAATACGAGCTAGAATGACAAGAGAAGAAAGTCTGCCGGAGTTGGAGCAAACAAACGCACAGTGGCTTCACAACTCGGTGCGCTCAGCTCAAACAAGTCCCGAATACAACAAAGCAAAAACAAATCGAGAAACATAACAATTTCAACATTTTAGGGGAACTAGTTTGGACTGCTTTCGCCGAAAGCCTTGTTCCGAAGCTAAGAACAACCGGAGCGTGGAAGAACAATGGCATGCGTTGTGTATACAAGGAAATGTTTACGGATCCCTCCCTCTCTTCAGTTTCGGTTCAGGAGCTTGAGTCTCACGACAATTGCCGCTCTCCGCAGCGCATTCTCTCCAGAGGACTCTCCCCGAAAACAGCTGCGCCTTCGCGCTCAGTTAGGCTCACTGTCAGGCTGAGCAAAGAAAAACTCGTGGCCGGTTTTCTCTACAGAGTGCTTCGAAACTTTATAAAAAATATATCCAAACGAACAAATGCAGAATCGAAACTCTCGCTAAATGTATCCGTTGAAAGTTATCCCCGTTGACTTCGTATCCCAGTGCTCGCGTACTCCAAAAGCTTGGTTGGTAGACAACAGGCTCCCATTCAACGCGTTAGTCCTTCAAAAAAGATTGAAAAATTTCTTGCCTGCTTCGCCTCGTTTCAAGCCACTTCTTCAAAGCATTGTATTCACGTCCAATTTGCGCTGTAAAAGAACTCTCTAGGAGATATGACTACGTTCATCCTACCTTCTATGGATGTGCGTCTGTACAACCATTTCACGCCAGGCAACAAAGTAACGCTATGGAGAACATGATTTGTGGGGTTTAACGTCCCAAAACCACTATTTGATTATGAGAGACGCCGTAGTGGAGGGCTCCGGAAATTTTGACCACCTGGGGTTCTTTAACGTGCACCCAAATCTGAGTACACGGGCCTACAACATTTCCGCCTCCATCGGAAATGCAGCCGCCACAGCCGGGATACGCTATGGAGAACAGCAGCTTAGACTATATGTAATATCACTCGAAACCCTTCACGGGAATCGATATTCGCACAACTCACCTCTTGAGGCACGCTGGAATCGTTGTTTTGTACAATTCGATAGCAGAATAACAAGTCCCTAATAAAATAACTGCATTGCGTGAAAACAGTCCACTAACAAGACACTATACGTGGCAGGAGAAGATTCGCATTCCATTGAACACCCATTTCAGCCCCAGCGCTGCCATCGATGGCACGTTACGTCGAAATTTCCGGAGCCCTCCACTACGGCGTCTCTCAAAATCATATGGTGGTTTTGGGACGTTTAACACCACGTATCAATCAATCACTTTACGCAATTTCCACATCGTGTAGAAATAAAGCACTACATTTTGTATAACATTTTGTTTCATTTCAGCCCATAAAGTAATCTTAGGACCGAAAAGCACGTTGAACCTAATCTTACAAAAGTAAATCATAGGAATGAAACATATGTGTCCATTGCATATCACACCAGAACGCTACGGTGAGAATTTTGCGAATTCTATACTAAGAAGTGTGAATTTCGCGGACTCCCTCACTGAATATCAATAAATTATAAATATATGCCGTCGCTCTGTTGTGCCTTATATATGACTGCTTTATGTGTCCAGATGACGTTCATTTAACACTGATTAGCCACGTATAGAAAGATAAAAAAACATTGCCAGCAAAAATTATTTATTCCAATGCATAAATATTCAAACTAAGCATAAGGCAAGCAGGAACTTGAAGAGAAGAAGGTTGCATTATCGGGCGCAATATGAACGCTCGCGCACAGCTGTCGCCTTTCGTCGGTGCCATATTTCAAGATTAAGGAGATTTGGGATGTCGGTGGCGTTCCACGCTTGTTCACTGACAGTCCGGAAAAAAATGCGTGTGCTCAGGCTTAATTACAGACTCAATCGCGAAGCCGAATGCTCATTAATTCCGGCCGTGCCCCGTGAGGGGCAACCTAATTGACAGGAAAAGAGATTACCTGAGAAGTGCTGACGCATGCACCACGTTGTTCGCGTACGCGAGGACACCAACGACGCTTACTGCATAAAACAGCGATAGAGAGGTAATAAAAAGAGGTGTAACACTGCAGTAGCTCAACTGGTCTATATGAAGTTTGCGCCCTTTAGTATATAAGGAAAGAGAGGCTCTAAAAAAGAAAATAACTCACGTTTGGGACCGAAAGGAAAGCCCAGAAATGTATGAAAAAATAAGAAAGTTATGCCGGATTCAGTGCGAATAAAGCGACTTATCTATATTGATATAATTCTTTCGTTGAAGCCTCAAATCAGGTCTGATATTATACCGAATAACTGTCTTAATACAAACGATATCAGACTGTAATAGACACGCAATAGGCTAGAGAATGTACCAAATAAATATGACAGTACAAACCATATGAAAATCAGTGATGAAGAAGTCACTGATGTTCGCCATCATAGCTGTACGTTAACGCCTCCCTTTTTATGGAAAATAAAAGCATTAAAACATAACTTCTTGACGTTCCCCTGCTAGTTATACTATTTTTAACACATGCGTTAGTATTATTATTATGTGTAGGTTAACTATATTAGTTGTGCGACGCCAAACAAAACACCACAAGCAACGGTAAATTCAGACGAAGCTTGGAGCGAGAGCCCTCAATGCCTAAATCAAGCAAACAAAATACCCTAAACTTTATTTTTAAAAAAGCACTGGAAATTTTAAAAATACAGGCAATTTTGAAAGCGATTTTTTTGTTGTGCTTTCTATGTCCCGGTGATTCGTTATTTTTTCTTCTAATATGAATCCTCGCCTGTAACACAACTTTTCTAACGCGATTGTTTACTTTATAAAATTATCTATCTATCTATCTATCTATCTATCTATCTATCTATCTATCTATCTATCTATCTATCTATCTTCAAAAGACTCAATAGCTCGTTCAATATTTTTCGATTCTCACCGTTTTGTATATTAGGTGAAAGCAGCAATTCTATTCGCACAGACTTGCCGCTTAGATTACCCATGAAATGCTACATATATTTCATTCACTGTGCATCATTACTAGCCTGCAAGACGAGTTTTACGACGAGCTTTGTCACAGTACGTTTGCAGTGCAGTTACCGAGCTCATTATTGCTCGCACTAACTCGGTCACAGTACATCGCATTGTGTTTCACTATACGGTGTGATACGTTGGTACCGCCATTGCGCTCAGCTCTGTTTCCCACGTACACACCAAAAAACAATAAAGCAGACGTCTGGGCTCCAACGCGTTATTGAAAGACATCTATTAGACCCGGAAGTGAACATTTCTTTTCTTCTCGTGCTTTTCAGGTCATCATTGAGCTTTTAAGTTTTGCTTTCATCGCTCTCGCTCAGCTCTTCAGAAAGAACCACCGCATTTCTTGGTGTAAAGCACCTACGTAAAAAATAACAAACGACCATCTCTGTTCTCGCCTCTCCCACTGTGTGAAAAAAAAAAAAGGGAAGAAAGCTGAAAACTAAAGGTGCTTCATTTTTTGACCATAGTAATTTCCGGCTATCGTGGGGTGTTTCGAGGTGCGATTTTTGGCGGTATGTATTTGCCATTATATCCCCTACACTATGCCGCACTCGCCTGACTCAACATCTGTCTTGCTTACGTGGCCTTCTTGTTTCTTATAACTCTGATGGCCAATGTGCTGTTTGAAAAACCTTCCCAACTAATATCCTTCCGGGTATTGCTTCTTGCTCTGAAAGCGGGCCCAGTAGAGGCTACCATCGCGCAATTTTTCAATGCAACGTCTTTGTACTTATACTTGTGCGGTGGTGCGGTTGGTCCGGCTCCGCCACCTGAAAAAAACGCCGCAGAAGTCGTCCCAGCCATTGGTAATCCTGCGTCTCGCCATGTAGCTTAATCCCCACTCAATGTGTTTTCCTCTGCGATTTCTGTTTGTTATGGCCTGTAAGCCTTGCTGAGGGAAAAGCAAGAGGCTCGCTTCACATAACGCCTCACATACAAAAGGCACGACACAAACGAGCGCTGTTTATTAGTAGCTTTATTCCTTAGATTGTCAAAGAATTTTCGCGCGCAAGGCAGCCTTACGCAAATACCCACCAGCGCTGACGTGAAATAGCCTGACGTGACTTGTTGCAAGCAGCGCTGACTTGTGTCTAATCTTCCATAGTTCAACCCAAATGCACTTGTTTTGTTAACTAGAACTGAAATGGCGAGAAAAGCTTCGGCTGCATATTCCAACACGGAAAGTACTTCCAGATTGATTCTATACTTAAGTACCCATTATTTACTATGCTAAAGGCGCGCCTTGCGCAACTAGCTCCCAGAGCTGTGGTGTCTGCCGTTAAGGCCATGCTAATATCGCTCGCGTTCTGGGTACGATCGTGTATATACCATTGCGCTTCGCTGCAACCGCTGGATGATGTGACGGTGCCCTTTGAGTTACGTGCAGTAGATATTTAGCCACATTGTCGATCATCACTGCTAGCAATTGGAAATGAAGCCAGCCATATATTGAACAAACAACGTGAGAGAGAAGTGTAGTTCTAAAAAGAAATGCGGCAAGGAAAAAGTAGAATGTGGTATTCACGGTAGCAGAAAACAATCTCATTGTCGGCTTTAAAATTTTCTCTACCCTGTTGAGAATCTTAGGCTCTTACTTTCGAACATGATATTTTCCTAATTTCAGGAACCACAACACCTAGCAGAAAACTATTAGGCGGGTTAGGCTTTATAACTTGTTTTTAAAAGTTGCAATAAATCAACGCAATATTAACGGGTTATTGAAAAT
This sequence comes from Rhipicephalus annulatus, assembly GCA_013436015.1. Classification (NCBI taxonomy): domain Eukaryota; kingdom Metazoa; phylum Arthropoda; class Arachnida; order Ixodida; family Ixodidae; genus Rhipicephalus; species Rhipicephalus annulatus. The sequence continues at coordinate 95,317 of WOVY01006911.1, read as the reverse complement.
ACGTTCTCCTACATTGCCTTATATTTCAAGTGAACAATTTAATACGTTTTTGTGCTTATGTGAAGAGACGTTCCCGTTGTTCAAACTTGCTGACGTCACAGCAATCGGTATCTACGAGACAAGCATATAGGTAATCTAAAAAAGACTCATGTTCATATGAGGTGAGCTTCCTTTTCAAGACCGGTTACCTAAGTGCTGACGCTGCGTCTGATACTCTTGCTCCCCAGCCCAGAAAAAATCTATTTAGGCCTCTCTCAAAAGGCTTATATGGGTCCTATGACGAAGTTTTGATTACTATATTTCTTTTCTTTTTTTAGCTCAGAAAACACCAGTTGTTTATTTAATAAAGTACTCGAAGCCATTTCACCCAGTGAAGAAAATTGACCTGTGAAGCTGACGGACGCCAAACAGTGATGTTAAATATGTATGATATTTATTGACGCAAGGGCCATGTGGTGACCAAAGTGCGCCAGTACACGATACAGAAGATGTGGGCAATGGGTGTGATGACTGGCTGTATAGAGGCCTGAAATTCCTCGCGTTAACGGCGGGTAAATCCAAAGTTTTGAAATCATGAGAATAGCATGAAATGTGTTGAGTGAATAGTGGCTAACGATTCTGATAATTATTACATGAAAGATGATACAGCACGAATGTCTCGCAACGCCCTTGTCTCCAAGGGCCGTGAGACAGGAGCTTTGTAATATATCTTCTAGAGCAGCGACCTCTCTTCAAATGTAGTGCTACAAATCACCGGGGTGAATGACATTAAAACAACCAACACGTTTAAAAACACAAATAATGAACGATGATTCAAAAGCGGATCCCTACCGATGAACATTGATAGATGAAGTGGTATTTGTTCTCGGTAGGGTAGTGGGAATTGCTTTTTTTTTATCTTAAGGTTTTTCCAAGCAGTCTAAAGGATGAGTAAGCATAAAGTTTTGTTGTGGACCACTTCCGTCACAATCATGCTGTTTTCAGGCGGTTTCAGCACAGAGTGTGCCTTCCTTCTAGCGTTCGTCAGCATCTTGACCGGCGTCAAAAAGAGCATGATCTAGTAATCCATCTGGATTACTCCCAATACGCAGGCCACTCGTTTATATACTCTTCATGGAATGGCGAATACTAAGCCTTTTCTGAAGGAAATGAATCTGTCATCCCGCTTTCATTTTCTCTCATCCCTTACTTATGTTGAATGCGGCGCGAATCATCGTTTTCGCGTTATGCTCGTGCCCCGTTGAACGCTGCGATATTTTTGGTGCTCCGTAGTTTTTGCGGTGCTGGGAACAGTTCGTGAGCTCACGAAGCCTGCATGACATCAACACCGTTTGTTGAATTCTGGATTCCTCCTGTGTTTGTGGAGACTGAATGGAACTGCGAGGTTGTAGCGAACAAGCACACCTCTTTTTTTTTTTTCGTGCTTCGCTTAGCGGTTGTTTTCGCCACATTTACCCGACCTCCTGGACGCTTAGTCTTTCAACGTTTCCGCTCGGCCAGCATAAGACAAGGCCGTTGTTTGGTGCGTTTTTACTGATCTCTTTCTATTGTTTGACCACTCGCTCAACGTTGTACGCTATTAAAACTGTCCTAAGCACCAATCTTTGTCTTTTTTTCTCTCCTCAATACATCTTATCCTGACCCGTCTGTACCCATCACCGTAATGGAAACGGGTCACCGTGAGACCAAAACCCTGTGCTTTGATGTTGACGCGTTTACTGCCGGAAATATTGCGTCAGCTTGTTCTCTTCACAAATGCCTTGTGCTGACAACGGCGAATGTGTTAGTCGCTGTTGGTAATCCTCCATGATGACGGCTTTACACCGCTACCCCCGTCCCATCAGTGACACGATAACGTCGGCCTGAAGACTTTTTTTTTGCGTTATCCAAAAACTTTTATGGGACCCTCCAGTGAAGGTGTTGGAGACATACAAAAAATGGCTAACTTGAGCAAGCTGCCCAAGGAAGCTAATCACTGCTGAGATAATCGATCCCAATAGAGCTTAAGCGCGTTAAGCAGAAAGCCATGTGACCTCGGTGTTTGATGCCCCACCAAACGCAAGAAAATATTATCATAGGCGTCCACATGAGTGATGCTAAACATGTTCATCACGTGTCTAAGTCGCCAATAACATCATCGCAATGTCACAAGTTGACAAGATTTTAGTCGTAATAACGTTATTTGAATCGATGAAAATTTTTGGTGGTATAAAATACAGCAAGATTACCAGTTACCCATCAGTGAGCAGAGCAAATACTATCGCAATATTCCGATTTCAATCACGTAAAAAATTGTTTGAACTATAACACAGCGTAATCAGATGTGAAACTTTGAACGATGTGTGTGGGTGACTTAAAACAAAGGGATGACTTTTGTTGTTATTCAAAAATTAACGGTTTTACTCTCACTTGAATCTCTGCCGACCTCATTAAACAAAAAACCTACTTACGGAGCGGCTATCGACTATACAGCTTTCCCCGCTTGCAATGTGTAAACGTAGTTTACCATAAATGGAAAAGAAGTCATTGCGAATCTTACGCGAATTAAATATCTGTTTTAAGCGCAGAGCTAGCGTGAGTGACGACATTCGCCAGTGTAATACCAAACTATTATTCCGGTCTTAAACTGACTGGAGATAGAAAGTTCTACTGTAACAGAAAAATTTGTGGACATTTTATATATGAAGAAAAAACTCACTGTGATTTTTACACGTGCATGAAATATAACAACGAGAGTTCTGCTGCACCTGCTGGCTGAGTGAGACTGCGTAACCATGCACCCTCCGGACCTTTTGCTATGCCCTTCAAGACAAATCGTTCAAATTTCGATTGACTAGGAGCAAGTGAATGAATGAATGAATGTTTAAGAAGAAAGAGCCCAAAGTTCAGTTTATTCATTCAATGAGTGATAAAAGTGTTCAATGCAAACAGACGCAAGCCTCTGAGCAATGGCGAGTTGGCTGACATTATGGGTTCCAGAGCTCTGTAGCGGCTTCGTGACTGTACTAAACAGCTTTGTCTAGATCCCACGAAAAACATTGAATCGTGTCGGAATGGTACGATCCAGGAAACTACACCTCATACAGAGCAAGTTATTTTAACCTGGGTTACGACAATAAGAAGGTGACGAATGTTCTTATGAACTAAACACGGTGGCAAGGTGAAGACGTCTGAAATTCATGTCGCTTCTGCTGATTCTTGACGTCATATATGAATCGTTATCTACATTGTACGCAAAAGTGCCACCCAGATACCAGAAATGTCACCACAAGACGAATTGATTCTCCGTCTACAGACCTGCTTTTTTTTAACTTCGTACTTCGACTCACTTTGCCGTTTTCTGGATGAAATACCTCCATTCTGCTACAAGTTCTCGGTGGTTAAGGCCCCAAACGTGCTAAAAAGCCCGCTAATGTTATCACTGGTAAAGAAGTTCCACTGTTTCTCTGAACCATTGCTGTCGATCGAATCGTGAGAGTTGCAGATGATTACTTGCGGCCTAAACTTCGCAGCCTGACTAATTGCTTTCGCCAGCTGGTGACAAACTGTAATTTCTTGCTGAATTTCAGCTAGCACGGCGGCTTGAGTCACCCGTTCTGGAGCTTTGAAAAGAAAGCGACTTGGCACGTTGATAATCTTCTCAATACTGCTCTTGTTGTAAACGACTAGAAGGTTGGAATGTAAAAAGAAAAGGAGAATGCGAAAATGTGAAGATCAGCTACGATCCGACGAAGGTGGCTGTCGAAAAGGTTGCAGGTGCAACCGCTTCCGTCTCGTCGGTACCTTGTTGGGGGTTCCACGTCATCCCCCTCATGACCCGTGCAATCGGGCGGCGATGGACACACCTCCTTCACGGCATCTGTATGTCAGAACAATACGCAGAGGCATTTGTTATCCTTAACACATGAAGCAGGAGCCTCGTTTCCTCTAGACATGGCGCCAAAGCTACTTGTTCGACAAAGAACTGAAACCAGCTGGGCCAGGAGTTTCAAGTAGGTGGTGTCATTACTTTTCGGAATGAAAATGGAAAGTTTTAAATTGAATTTTCTGTCCACACAGAAGTCTCTAAATTTGCGTTTCTCGCGCACAGGCATTGAAAATCAGCCTGAGCCAAGCAGAACAATTTTTTTAGCGCCGCTGAATGAAGTTAAACAGTCCCGCGACTTTTGAAAAAGAAAAAAAAACAGGAATTCTTCGAGATCTCTCAAAAACAGTAAATTCTTATATTTAATCTCAAATGCAGGCTCAGGTCAAGATTTCCTGCTCTGTGTGCAGTAAAATCTTGTGGCGGACTCGAAGCGTGAATTCTGTGTTTCAATGACAGACTGGAAGCAGCCATGGATCGATGATTGGCCCTGCCGAAATCGCCATGTCGAGCCGGAATTTCATGGGACGCACTTTCGCGCCCGCTTTTCTTTTCGTTACAGCCCGACATTCACAAAACCGTGCCACCGTGGTTGACAAAAAATACGTTTCTCACTGCCGAGCGCATCTGATGTTTCGAGGGTAGCAGCTCGCATTCCGAAGTCAGACGCAACAAGCTCCAAGACCAGTTAAGTTATTTTCAGACTCGGACAGTGAATCTGAGGCTGCCTTTGGGCCTGTCGAACAAAAGTCAATCGGCGAAGTACAGACGGTGAGGTGCCGTACAACTCTGGAGGTGGTGACGCAAAAAAATACAACGCTTATCTTTACAAGCTGTTGCTTTGCAGTGACTCGGTAGTTTTGCCAGCACTTACGTTTGTATCGATGAGTAGAGGAGCAACTCGCTGCGTTATTTCTTGCATTGCCTTTGTGCCTTCCCTTAAAGCAGCCACGCCTCAGTGACCGAAAAGCCTGAGGAAACAAAACGGACGGACTGCTTGCATCATGCGGGTGCTCCGTGTCCTGGCGCCCCATCGGAATATTTCCGCCTGAGAATTGCTCCTGTGGAGGCGGACGCATTGTAATGACAGGTTTCGCGAAAGCGATCAGGTTCGCAGCTACGCGCGCTGCTAGAGATCCTGCCGAGCACTCGTGCCCTGCCATTGAAGTTAACGGGGTATGTTACGCGCCAAAACTACAGTAAGGTTTTGAGGTGTGTTGTGGTTGATGCAGTGGCATAATTACGACAAAGTGGTATTCCCTAAGGTCCATGTAAGTATCAGCGTGCAAGTGTAATCCCATTTAACACATAGCAGCTGTGCCAAAGAAGCAGGTAATTAAAGCGCATGGTGCTCTCAAGCTTCGCAGCTCCTCGTAAACGAAATTAGGCTATGACAAAAAAGAAACCTAATGGCAATATCAAAGTGACCAGTGGAAAACGAGGTAACGAATACTTCAACAACTGACACACTCCATGCTGTGGGTATGCACTCGGGTGCTAGGGTCTCATCAGGCAGAGTACATCTGCCCTTTGACCTTGTATGCCAGACACTTTCTGTCTGGAAATAGAGAGCTCAATCGATTTATCAGCCGTATGATATTAACTCGCAGAATCACTCCCTGAGCCAACATACACCAAAGGCCCCGCCGCGGTGGTCTAGTGGCTAAGGCACTCGGCTGCTGACCCGCAGGTCGCGGGTTCGAATCCCGGCTGCGGCGGCTGCATTTCCAATGGAGGCGGAAATGTTGTAGGCCCGTGTGCTCAGATTTGGGTGCACGTTAAAGAACCCCAGGTGGTCGAAATTTCCGGAGCCCTCCACTACGGCGTCTCTCATAATCATATAGTGGTTTTGGGACGCTAAACCCCACATATCAATCAATCAATCAATCAACATACACCAAAGGTATGCGCCGGAGTGCGAAAATGCCCGCACGAGCAAAACAATAGTGTCTGCGCATGCGCAGAAGGGACACGTTGGGAGCAGTAGCGAGACTATGAAAGAGCTAGGCACATCTGTTGACCGGCTCGTTTTCGTGTCGGACAGATATCGCTGACCTCAATTAATGTGATCAGAATGAAAAAAGGCCAACCTATGGCAAAGCGAGGCATATCACGTGCCTTTGGCGAACCGCTCCGATGATACGCTGGGCGGACTGGTGCTGGAACCCTTTGCGCCCGCCTGGGGTACTATCTCGCAGCATTCTGTTCACGTCTCACGAAAGACGACCCTGTTCGTACGTGTTCCCCGGAAATGTAGCTGCCCCGCATGGCACAGCAGCGTAACGGTGCGGATGCAGGGTCTTCTCGGGACCTAATTAAAAGCCGTATATTTTCCCTCAGAGAAAGTAAAATGACAAAGAAAAGTTCACTTCGAAATTCTGCGAATAAATTACCGTACTATTCGTGGTTCTTCTTTTCTTTCCATTTTTTCTTGATTGGGTCAACTCGGACGTCTTATAAACGCTGATTAGTTCCGCCAGAAGTAGCCTGCAAAGTGGACGTGGAATGTATCATACATCATTTGGGCTAGGAGCTGTTCTCTTGGTTTGTGACGCTTTGATTTCGGTTATTTCAAGCTTCTTTTTTAATTCACAAATTAAGCCTATGTACCGTGCCGTTTAATTAAGAAAGGCACAAAAGAAGTGCCAGAAATAAGAAAGAAACCAAGAATATGGCTTGGAAAGGTAGTTCAGATGTGAGCATGCAGGGGTAAATAATAACTACGTCCAGCGATGTCACCACTCTGTGGTGTCAGAAACTTACTGTTTACTTTCTACATAAGAAATTTGCATCGACCATGGTTGCGCAAGCAGAACAATCCAGATTAATTTTCGTTAATAATAATAGTGTCATCGTTAATGAAGAAGAGCACCGTTCTGAAACACCAGCTGTGGCATCATCAGCCTTATTTGTAGTGTTCAATCTGTTAATTGGTATGTCGGTGTTGTTTTTTTTTTCTTTTCTGTTGTAGATCTTCGGTGGCTCACTCAGTTCAGTTATGTTAAATACTGGTACGAGCGCTTTCAGAAACGGGCAGGGGAGGGGACGGTGTTTCCAGATGTCATGCGAGGCGCACGTGTGAACAGAGGTCCAACTACAATACCTCTATAAACAAAGACCCGTTCCTTAAAAACACAAAAAAATATTCAAGGTGTCTCAAAACTCTGCAGCAATTGTGATACTTAAAGACATATTTATCGATAAATAAATCTCTTTCATTCTTTGAGTACTTCCTAATACGGTAAAAAGAACTGTTTGTTTTCGATTAATGAAACTCTGTGGAATCCGTCAGTGTCCAAGGAAGTAAGAAATATCAAAGAGACTCTGAAACACTTTTTTCATTAGCAATGGTATGAAATTACTGGAAACGTGTATGGCCTCACAAATTCAATGCCCTCAATAATTTGAAAATCCGTCCAGTACGAGTGGAGTTACAAGGATTTGTCGCATGCTGCAACCGCATTCTCTCTTCTCTAGTCCCGACAAAAGCACTGGAGCTTAAGCAGGGAGGAAAGGGAGGGGCAAACATAGAATGTCGCGCGCACACGCATGTACAAGTGGCGGCCTCTCGCGGCAATCTCTGTAACAACCGAGTGCATCATGTTCCAATCAGCCAATGGCTGATAGGTGGGTAATTTACGTGTGATTTTTAAGCATCTTGTGTCATTTTGGAGGGAAAAGAAATCAATTCTTTGATGACTTTGATATTTTATTGTGAGTTCCAGGCCGCGTGCTGCGCTATACCATTTAGCTCGCGTGTTCTCGGGAGCATCAACTACTGATCGGCAGCGTTTTCTGGCCATGCACAAAAAGTGTTGCAGGGGCTTTTTAAGGCATCAAACAAATAGGTCGTAACATCGCGAATATAATTACAAGATAAGTAATGTGGTGAAGGCGACTGCAATCACTCTTCGTTGCAAGGATAAAAAACGACTGGAGTCGGCAGTGCAATTGCAAACCATTCGCTGAATCCTAAAGTATATTTATTTTATTTAGTTTTTTTATTCTTTGTCTATAGTATACCAATGCTTTCGCGCATGTTGTGTAATGGCGTCGTTCTGAAACCTGCGGAAATCAGGTTAACTTTTCCGTATGCTTCTAAGAGTTAACGTCCCATTTGCACGAACATCCAGCAAAGTTAACGTGCCAAAGACGTCATCGCAAATCATGATAATCTTTTTTCTTCGATTCGCAAGCTTCCTCACTATTGAGTTCGTATTTCTTAATGCGAAATTGATCATCGATCGCCTGCGAACATTCTAGGCAATCCATATTGCCAATATAAAGAATGCAATAAATCTGAACGCATTCGTACTCACTATGCAGCTGTAAAGGGAAAAGGTGAAAGATAACCGTGATGCCGGGATCATTAAGCAGGTTCAAGACATCCTTTCGGCGACGTGTTTAATTGCTGCGCCTCCTGAATGTGAGACGAAATAAGGGGAGTAATATATATCCCTCCTACGCTAGTGCTATAATTAAAGCAGTCCCGTATATTATACAGGCTGTCCATCGCTCCTCTTTGTCAAATAATAATAACATTTTAATATCATTTCTACACTCCGTATGGACATTCATAAATTCCTAAAAATGTAGGTTACTTATATTGAAGTAAATGTTTCAACATAGAAATCGCGTCTTTATGTAACGCAAGTTCCATGTAAACGATATCTGCAGAGCGCGCTGACTATGGTAACGGCGAGACACTAAATATTGCTAATACTTATGTCTTTTTTTTTAGTTCGCTGGTCCGTGTAGGTGCAATCATCAAAGGAGTAAATTTATGTTTTGGCACAGCGCTACAGGTGTGAGTACCCTTCCCACTTTATTATGACCAAATTTCTATACGTCTTCACAAGGCAAGAATTTTTTAAGATTTGGCGAGAACTGCTGAGAATTTGCGACACAATGATACATCGCGAGACCCCTTCGGTGGCTTCAGGAGCAGCACGGTTTCTGCAGAAAGAGGCTACGGAACAAAAGTGGAACAAACGTTTCGTGATACTCACGTCAATATGGGCGTGCAGTCGGCGCACAAAAATTCACATGACCATGGCCATCTATGACGCCATCTATGACGCAACAGAATTCTAGAGTGTGACATCATTGTGACGTCCGAGCATAACGTCACTTTGTGATGTCGTCACTTACGAAAAGCGGGTCAGTCATGAAGGTTGCGCGAAACCAGGCGAGGCGCACAGAGCTTGCAAATTTTCATATTGAGGCAGTGCGAACGAATCTACGTTATATATATCAAAATCAGCACAACACACCGAGATGAAAAAGCAAAAGGAGAAATGTAGAACAAGAGAACGATTAAGATTTTTATTGCCTTACAATTGCTTTCGCCAAGTGTATGAAGGTCTTTGTGACTATATTTCGTAAGTGAAGAGAGCGCAACGTAGGCTTTCTTCACCGAAACCTCTATACGTTGGCTCATTCACATTGGCATTTTGTGGAGAGAGGTTTCGCGACAAACTGTCCCATAGCACCTAAATCTGGTCACAAGAACTCGTGTGATCTGCCTATGTCACCCCACCGATATGCCTCGCGAACAGTACCGTTCACCACTATTAGCACCGGTATCCCTTGCAGAAAGAAAAAAAAACTCTAGGCCTGGCTGCTAGATTCCGCATAGCCCCAGGTAAAGCTGGAAGAGAGCTTTTAGGTGCGAAGCAGCTCTTTGGCTAGCCTGTGTAACGCTGTCCCTCCATCCGCACCGCTCCCCTCGCCACAGTTGTTGGAGTGGCGTCAAGCAGCTCAGGTCCTCCTAGCAGTAAGCGGTGAAGTCTCTATCTCTCACCTCCAGCGCACTTGCCGCATGTCAGTTCTCTCTCTTCACCCTCTCCACTGCTCGCAACACTCGGGCCCACTGCTTACGTGGCATCATCTCTCCTACTTCAAGGCCGAAAGGCTGCCGCAGTGACGTCAGAGGTTGGGGGCCCAGTTGCCCGACTGAGCATGCTCAGTAACACTTTTTTTCCACATATTTTATTCGGCCCAATCAAGCCGTAGCAGCTGCGAGAGCGGGAGCGTTGGTTCTCCTAAAACGTGAACGAAACACAGGCTTTCCACCGCGTTCGCGGCGTAACTGGGCCCCCACCCTCTGACGTCACTGCGGCAGCCTTTCGGCCTTGAAATTTAGTCGGCGTTGCGCCAACACTCTCCATCTGTCAGCGAGAAGAAGCAGAGAGTCGACGGGTGCGCACGCTGCACGTGCTTCGAGAATCTCGCGGTGCCGACAATGTGAACAGCGCCCCGCTGTTGGCTGCTCGATCGCGCCTACGGGCAGGATGCCGTCGCGGCATGCTTCCCGCTAGTGTGCGCCTATGTTGCCTGGTTGTCACTGGCGTGGTGATGGTTCGAGAAGCCCAACGCATTCGCGAATGGTGACGTCAACACCGAGAAGGCGCGAACCAGGAAAGCCTAATGCAAGTGTCGGCAGTGGAAAACCAGCGACACCGAGGAAGTGCGAGTCAAGAACACTTTTTACTTCATTAAGGACTCGTCGCTGGACTCTTCCTAGGAACCTCAGACTAGGGGTTCCTCCCACGGCCTCCAACACCGATGGCATTCGAGAATACAGACGGCGCGTGGGTAACGCCGACGAGACGCGAGCCGGAGAAGCCGAGTGCAAGCGTCTTCAACGCGTCCCGCCTCCCGTGTCTTTGCGTTTCAAACAAACGTTTACTTAAGTAACGACTCGTCACTGAAGTTGTCACAAGAACCCCGGACTAGGAGTTCCTGCCCCACCCTCCTTCTCTATACCTTTATGAATAAAGACGTCATTTTTTTCTCTCTCTTAATTCAGTGAACGTTACGCCAAGTTTCGCTTCAAGTCGTTTTTCCAGCACCCGCGTCGACCGGGTCAACCTGGTCAACGCCGTAAGCACCACAGCTGATTTGCATCCAATCAGGGTTCTCTTCGAAGATGAGGTCCATTGTTCTCTTCGGGGATAAGGTCCATTGTTAGACTCCGTTCTGCCTACTTTTGGGGAAACTAATATCCCATTCACACACAACCACGGTGTTTGTATCTTACACCGTGCACAAAACTGAAGTGCACATAGAGAGCTCACTTGGCTGCTAGTGTCATGAGCACGCTGTCAAAGGGGAACGCTTCGTGACACTCACTGCTAAGTGTAGTTGCCGACGAGTGAGTTCGCCATACTCACTTCGCAACGACGGAGTGTCAAGGCTCGGTAGCAGTGGCTTGAGAATAAGCAACTGATTATCGAGACGTTAGTTTATAGTTTTTTTTTCTTTATTCAAATACCTTGATGTATTAACTAGTATGAGACCACAAAAACTGCTTTATATTCTCGCCCATTGCCAGTTTACAGCCATGGCCGCCAGCAGTATTGCCAGCACATGTCGTGCAATGGCCACACCGACCTTACTTGAAGATCAAGTTTATTTTAAAGGCTGCTTATGGCGATAACACATTAGTACTTAAGAAACAATGACTGAGGAAACGAATATCTGTCATAATACCGGAGAAACCGTAATCATTACAACCATTTACGAAGTAGACTTCTTTTTCTCGTGTAGCAGCGTGCACAAAGGTTACACTCATATGGCGCAAGTGCACTCCCTCAAAGAGATGCTTTGACTGTGTGATCGGGTTACAATAGAAACATGCACGCACTTTACACAAGCGATAAATGTACGCCCGCGCTACGAGTCTGTTCAGAGGCGAGATACGCTATACACATCTTGTTGATGTTATGGCATATGGTGGTGAAGATTTGTGATCGAGTGCTTCATAGAGTTTGAAAACATTATTTTACGCACTCGTTACGCAACTAACATTGCGTCGAAGGAATGCAGATGATGAAGAGCTTCATCAGCTCTACATTTAAACATCAATATGTATTCCCACTGCGTGTTTACAAGAAGGGTTTAACGATTCAGAGTAATTCATAATCTAGTGAGGGAGAGTGTGATGTTAGATTCTACGGCCAAGTTCGAGAAAACTGACTTCTGTGTTATACTTGTTTTTCCCTTCATATCATCGTTGGCAATTGAGTCATATAAATAACTCTCTCATGCACCTGTGTCACTGATTTTCAACTAACTTTTGGACATCTTATCAACTTTGTTATAGAAGGATGTGATGGTAAACTCATGGAATGCTAGTTTATCAGTACGCGACCAACAAATGTTTATTCCATAGTTACCAAATGAAATGTTTGTCCATAGGTCATTACTATAATGTATCTTGCATATGCAATACTACAGAAGTAGGTATTGTACTGAACATGGTAGAGGTTATCGTGTGCATCATCTAACACAGTTGTGCCTTATGCCATCTCCGCTCTCCTTTCCCATATTGGGCACGAAGAAAACTTATGTGTGGGCATGGATTTGTCTACGCAGAATGGGGATTGAAGGATAACATTATTATGGAGTGTCTTGCGTCGCAAAACCGCGACATTATTATGAGAGACGCTGCAGTGGAGGGCTCCGGAAATTTTCACCTTGTGGTATCAGACCCGTCGTCACAAACGTCTGCCATTCTCGCCGGCACGCCCCTTCGTCGAGGAGAGGGTGCCTTTCAATTGGGAAAAGGCTTCCGGCAACTAACAGCTCGTCAATGGCACCACGGCGTCTTCTCTGCACGTGCAGCGAGGGAGGCACGTATGTCTTCGGGGGTAAATGGCCTCGTGTGGGAGTCGTACGCCCCAAAGATATTTTGACTGCTTCGGCAGTTGACGTTGAACCTGCGTTGCCCGGTCGTCGGTGTCGTGAGTCTCGCGTATGCAGCGAGCATGAAGTGTCCCGAGCTATGTATTGGGACGGCTGCAACACCGAGCACCCCGCGTCGTCTACTAAGCTGGCGAGACCATCAGCGGCACTCCGTCAACTCCCTTACGTGAACCATGAGCTGGACTGGTTCATATGGAACTTTTTATTGCGATTTTTTCAACCGTTATTCTAATATATCCAGCTTTTAAATATTTAGTTGTGTGCGCTGCGTTACACGAAAAGCTGGGAAGCACGAGCATGACCATTTTGTAATTACTTCTTCGTAGCTATTTTAGTTTCTATCATGTATGATTCATTTTATTAACCTTCCGCGTTGTGTATATTTGCACTTGCAGTGTTGGTTTAGAGCAAAGTTTACTTTTGTAGCTGCTCTCTTCATCGCGCCTATTTGCATTTTTTCTCATAGTTAACTTCTCAAATCTCCTGCCTTTGCCCTTTTTTTTAATAAATGCTTGTTTTATTTTAATGAAATCTTCGTCTGAGCTCTATGAGTACGTCTGTCAGACCCAAACATCACTACACGGGCGGGTCAAAATTTTAACTGTACCACTTGCAGGCCTTTCCGGCGTCACAGGCTGCAGCGTTAAGTGGAAGCCTACGACTCTGCAGCAGACCGCTATTAGATCGGCGGGGCCTCACCAGAAGTGTGTTACACCCACTGGCATCCCACAGTACACGGACCTCTGCCATATTGCCTCCACCAAAAGGCGATCGGGTCAGCAGCCGATTACCGTAGCCACTGTTGCAACGAAGTGGACAGAGAATTGAAAGTGAACAGCAGTTCACAGCAACAGGTGCACAAGAGACCGCAAAATAAATCCAGGCTGAAATGAAGACGGCTGATGGTGATAGCCCGTAAGACCGTACTGAAACTAAACTTGTTAAAACAAACACAGGGATGAAAGACAACAAGACTCGACAAGGGCGAAGGTCAAGTTCTAGGGCTCAGCAGCGTAGTCAAGGACATGTCGACAAACACGTCCGATCAACAGTACCACCAAAGTGCTTCTGTTGGCCGGATCATCTTCAGGCGGCCTAGAGCACTGAAAGCGTTAAGAAGCAACAGAAAGACAGTAGAAACAGGGACACTCACTGAATCAGTCTTGGAACGCTTAGAGCTGAGTCATTTTGACGATTCAACTGTTTTATTATGAAGAGAAGTCCGCAAAATTCAACGCGCATTTTTGCTCAATAAAACCTGCGATTATATCTAAATATGAAGTTTTTAGTTAGTAAACTTTATAAGGTAGGAGATACACATTCTCAGTTAATGATGTCTAGAAAGATCGAGCTTAATGTCAAATTTGGCAAAAAAAAATTATTTCAAGATCATCCATTGTTCCTAAGAGATTTTTCCGAACCAACATATACGCATTCGAGGTGGCATTAAAACCCGCGCGAGACACTGCGCATTTGTGAATACGAAACCACTGAACATTCTGCTACATCAAGAAGTCGGGTGCTTGAAATCCGCCTAACGCCGTACACGCTGTTCCGAGTTATCACGTTTCTGCCTATTTTCTCAGGATGACGAAGGTAAATTGGTCTATGAAAAAACGAAGCTAGCGTTACGAGAGGTGTTTGAGGATATAAAAGGGAAAGCTCTTAATATGACACGCAAGCGAAAAGAATTGCCTTGAAGAAAGAAGTCGCATGATGCGGAACAGCTTCTTTTTTTATTTTCTGAGGCCAACAACAGAATTTATAGCCAGGAATTGCTCGAGATCTGCTTATATCTTCCATTTCGTCTATGTTTTTTTTTTGTTCTCCCACTGGTTTGATTTCACCTTTGTGCACAGATCAATCCGCAAGTTTTGTGCGGCTTGATGATGATGATTTGTAGTGTTTAACGTCCCAAAACCACCATATTATTATGAGAGACGCCGTAGTGAAGGGCTCCAGAAATTTCGACCACCTGGGGTTCTTTAACGTGCACCCAAATATGAGCACATGGGCCTACAACATTTCCGCCTCCATCCGAAATGCAGCCACCGAAGCCGGGATTTGATCCCGCGACCTGCGGGTCAGCAGCCGAGTACCTTATCCACTAGACCACCGCGGCGGGGCAGTTTTGTGCGGCATTGTTGCTGTTTACATAGTTGAAGAAACTAAAAAAGTGCATATATCCCAAAAGTGACGTTGATAAAGGAGACACTGGTGCATTTTTCTTTTGTTCTATATGCGATTTTTTTACCCATTTAAGTATGAAAAGTGCAGCTTGCCGAAATCAGAGTCCCTATGGAAGAAAGTTGAGGAAAGTCTTTGTATATTGCAAGGGTAGCCTGTGGAAGCGATGCGCTTTGCGAGACGATAGAGGTAAGAGGTTCGGCACTCTTCAAGTTTCCGACACAGACAAGAACCATTGTAGACGTACAGATTGATGGCTTTTTTTTAAACGAAAATAAGAATTTCTATCGGACTCAACGCCTTTCGTCGAATGAATAAGCACCGTGGAGAAAGAAAGCAGATCAGGTGCCGTACGTGCGAGCAAGAGGAATCGTTTGTCATTCGTTTCCTTCATATTTTTTTTTGTTTCATATTACGGTGGGAAAAGAGTAGACAAGGCGAGGCCTTGTGGGCGTGTCGCCGATTTGGAAATTGTTCATCCAGAAAATCGCACGCTTTCAGCTTGTGTGCGTACCCGTTTTGGGTGAATGCAGAAGAAACGGGAACGTTTCTTTCGGATACTTGCCTCCTGCTATTTGTCATGGGCAATCGGCGTCGTAAAAACAAATAATAAGTGCGCTTCCTTTGCCGTCCCCCTGCTATACTCAAATGGTAACTTCAATATATATGTTGACTCCCTGCCCGCAGTGGTCAGGATGGCCGCTTCCACGTGGGGGAATCAGTGTAGGCATCTATTATGCGCTTCATCTTCATCTGGAATCAGTCAATCATCATCACCTGTTTTGGCTGACAGCCATCATCGTCTTTATGCCTACTCTTCATCTTCGGGTCCGTGCCGCTTGTTCACACTCGAATTCACGGCCAATAAACCTCGTTACAACCGTGTCGTCATAATATATACTCGCGCAATACAGTCTTTAACTAAGAATGAAGTGGTTTTCGGACACAGTAAGCTTTTCTTAAGATTCGTATGACACGTTGGTCTATGTTTGGAAGTTGACATACTTAGGCAGGATTGTAGTGATCCATGTTGCTATTTAGACGCGCAAAACAGGTAACATACAAGAGAAGGACTGCGCTTAAGAAGAGCTCACTTCAGACTAATATTTAGTTACAGAAGATGGCCAGGTTTTATCTCACACGGGTACATGTAAAGGCATGCGGGAAACCCTATCTAGCAACTGAATGACATCTATCACCTCAATGTTAAAAACGTATAGATAGATAGATCTACCCAGCGTTCACTGCCACTATGCTGCGTGTTCCGCAAAGGCCTGGCGTTGTTCGCGCGCTGACTATGCCAGGAGTCGGCCCTGCTTCCTCGAGGTTAGCATTTGTACACCTCGGCCACTGGAATACTACGCTCGAATGACTATATGCACTGTCGCCAGGTGATTGAAGACTTATTTCGCCCGTCTAGATCTTCGTCATTTCTTTTTCTTTTAGTCCCGAGCAGTAACCCGGCAAAAACCCACGTGGCACTCGTTTTGGCAGCTGTGATTAAGTTGTTTAAATAAATAAAGCGCAGGCCTTTCTTATGTTAAAACGGCAACAGTTACCCCGGTGTACAGCCACAATAAATGATTGATTAATATGTGGGGTTTAACATCCCAAAATCATCATATGAGTACAGCCACAATATACGCCAGCTAATTTCTTATGCAAAACCCTTGGAATGAATTTTAATGTGGCTAGTGTTCCGAACCACGCGCTTCGTACAGCGTAAAAAAGGAAACGTTGTAAAGGATCGAAGTATTCAACAATCCGGCATAGTGCAAACTTCATTCATGCACCACATGACGAGCGTCCTTGAACAAGAAATTAAAAAAAACGTGATGCTCAACGAAGCAAGTGCACCGGCTGGTGCTCAAACAAGTAATAAAACATGAAATAAAAATATGAAAAGAATGCTCGCCGAGTGACCTGAAATATTTTGACTGATGCAAGCCGCGAAGCCGTGGGTGCTGTGGCCGATATGATATCTTAGATGTGCTTGGATAGTTTGTTTACATTCATGGACATCTCAGAAACAGAACCAAAAGCTACGTGGACCTAGCGCCAAACAATCTGTTATAGGACATGTTGCGGAGCGTTCGTTTTGAAGTTGCAGGCAACTTTGCGTGCCTGGCATGCGAAAAATGCGACGTTTCTTTACACAAAACAAGGTGGAGGCATACGAACCGGGTTTGACACGTCAAACTTTGTCAAACGCAGTTTTAGTGACGCGCTAGTTTACGCTGTTGACCATGGTTGAAATTTAGTGCGTTTATTCACGTTTTAGATGCGGAGCATCTAATACTCGAGTCTTGTAGTGCGGCGCCGTCCGCAAGCTTCCTCCTCCTTCTTCCACCATCTGTGCATCCCTTCCTCCTCTACACACCGCGCGCGCTTCACTCCTCCACCATCTGTGCACCCTTCCTCCTCTACACACCGCGTGCGCTTCTCCTCTTCACGAACATTCGCTAGCTGTATAATGTAGCGCGCATGCGCCGTCACGCTTCGAGAACATCGGCAGCTGACGCGCGCGCATGCGCCGTTGCGCTTCTCCCCCTTCTCGAACATTCGACAGCTGACGCGCGCATGCACCGTCACCCACCATCTGTGCCGCGCGCGCTTCTCCCCTTCGAGAACATTCTACAATTCTCCTGATTCTCCAGTGGACGCGCATGCGCCGTCGCGCTTCGAGAACATTCAACAGCTGACAGTGCATGCGCCGTCGCGCTGTATATATACTCAAGGTCGGCGCTCGCTCGCTCAGTTGCCGCTCGTCGGTTGGTTTGTACGGCGCGTCGACGTCCAAGGTCGCGATGAAATGAATTCCAATGAATCCACAAACACAATGATCGACGTCCCTTCGACCAGCGCCGCCCTTTCGCATACGTGTGTACGTGTTCACTCATTTAACACCCCCTCCTACAACCACGTTAACCAATTTAGCCATCGACCCAAGTAAGTCGCAATTTCGGGGAAGGAAGGGGTCAGTTCTTGCGTCTCTGGCGAATACGAACCCCTCCGAAAAGTGCTGCAAACGACGGTGGCATTAGGATGCGCGTTCACAATGACCGTTACTGTGTCCTCGTGCTCAAGTAGACGCACTATCCACATCTAAAAGCCCAAACATTTAATAGCTCAAGTACAGAAGAGTGTAGGTGGCTTTTTTTTTGGAGGGGGGGGACACATTTATACTTCAGCGGGGGGGGGGGGGCACTTTTCTGAAATGACAATTGATCGCTGTGTATGCCATCGGAAAAAAATTTTACGGATGCGGGCATAAGTCCTGCGTGCCACTCCCTTGGTATACATCACAGCACGAATAAAAAATAGGCAGGTGGCTCGCCTTCGCAGTAATCAATCTGCGCCCACTTGCAGAACATTGGTAAGGAAGAGGCGTGAATAACGTTTTTTTTTGTTTGTTTCTTCGAAAATTGAGAGAACTATAAGAATCTTCTTAAAAGAAGCGGCAGACCATTCATCGATTGACTAATATCTATAGCTTATGAGGTTTTACGCGTCAAAATCTCAGTATGATTGGTCCTATAGTGTGTGCTGCAGTGGAGGGGTTCTGGAAATTTCGACCATCTAGTGCTTCCACTGGCATCACACAGATCATGGGCTTCTGCCATATGGCCTATATCGAAACGCGGCTGCCGTGCCCAGTATCCAAGCCGCTACGTTTGAATGAGCGGTCGATTAGTGTAACCATGCACTACACCGTCGCGGAATCTATGATGGACTAGCTGCAAACAGAAAACAAAAAGAGACGTGGTTGTGGGTATCGTATGTATGTATGTACAGTATCAATATTTATTAAACAGAACGCGCGAGCGCGTGGCCTGCGCTTTGCTGCGGCTGCCTACAGCACCATCAGCCGGCAGATAAAATTTACACTGTATAGTTCGTAAGAGCGAAGTTTTAATTAAACAAGAGAAAGCTATAATATGGGGGGAAAATATACACTTAAACTTGCCTGGCAGTCAACTCTTCGAAGTAATTCTAATGTTCGAAAAATCATCGGAAGTGATATTGGCTGATGCGAATGTGTCTAAGGCATAGAGAGCTATTTAAAAAAATATAGAGCTGTTAACTACTCATTACAAAGGCCTTTTACATAGTACTCTGCCTGTGCAAGACGTAGAGCTTTGTCTTACCTTGATAACGTCGAGAGAGAGAGAGAGAGAGAGAAACGAGAAATAAGGAAGGCAGGGAGGTTAACCAGATGCTAGTATCCGGTATGCTACCCTACACTGGGGTTGGGGAATAGGGGGTTGAAAGAGAAAAGGAGAGTAAAAAATAAATAAGAGAAAAACACCGAAACACACGCACGCACAAAATCAGTCCACTCAGAGGCGTTCCGACAGGCCAGTAGTTCGTAAGAAGCCCAGTAGCGCTTGCACGGCTTTGTTCTGTGACGATGAGTCATGACGATGGCGCAGTATACTTTCTTCTGACAGCGGCTGGTCATCTAACCTGTTTAGTTTATTAGAAAGGTGTTGTCTTTCCAGGTTATATTTCGGGCAGTCACACAGGATATGTCGAATTGCTTCTTCATCTCCGCAGTGTGCACAGTCGGCAGTGTCGGCCATACCTATGCGGAACGCGTACGCGCAGGTAAACGCGACTCCCAACCATAGTCTGCACAGAGCAGTAGCGTCGCCTCGTCGAATTTTTGTTGGAAGCTGCATGCTTAACGTTGGATCAAGGGATCGTAATCTTGCATGCGTAAAGAGAGGCTCATTCCAAAGAGCCAGGGAGTGGTGGCGAGCAAGCATGCGGAGCCTCCTAGCAGCGTCCGTCCTTGAGAGAGGTATTGACTGGTCGTTGTCTTCTGTATGGGCTGAACGGTCAGCTTGATCAGCTCGTTCGTAACCGATAATTCCACAGTGGCTTGGCAACCGCTGAAATATAACGAGGTGCCCTTTCTCTGTTATATGGTGTAGCATTTCTGCTGTTTCAAATACCGATTGCTCGTGTGGACCACGGCGTAGATTTGACAGAAGTGACTGCAGTGCCGGCTTGCAGTCGCAGAAAATCGTCCACCGTTGCGTGCTCTGGTCGTTAATGAAACGCAGCGCAGCGCGAAGCGCTGCAATCTCTGCTGCCGTTGTTGTGGTTGCATGAGCTGTCCTGAATTTGATGGTTGTGGCATGCGTTGGAATAACGACCACCGCTGTTGAGCTGTTTGGCAGGACGGAGCCGTCGGTGTAGACGTGGGTGCAGTCTTGGTACTTCTCGTACAGCAGAAGTAAGGCGAGCTGCTTGAGGGCTGGTATTGAGAAATCTCGTTTTTTCTGGATGCCTGGTATTGTCAGGTTGATGACTGGCTGTTTGAGACACCATGGAGGAATTGAAGGTCTCGCCGCGGGCATAAAACCAGTTGGTAGGGAGTCACCATGTGTAGTTATTGTTCGACAAAATGACGTATGAGGTCTATCCACAGGCAGAGAGGCTAGGTGGTGATGGGGAGTCCGGCCCACATGCCTTATGTGTGTTCTCAAAGCTTCAATTTCAATCTGGGTCTGCACGAGGTGGTCTTTGGCTATAGCTATAGTCGCCATTGTTGAGGCACCCTGAGGCAGACCTAGACATATTCGAAGCACCTGTGCTTGAACGCTTTGTATCATGCGTCGACTTGTTTTGCTGGCGTTTAATAATGCAGGCAGACGGTATCGTAAAAAGCCAAGGAAAAGCACCCTATACAGTCGTAACATAGCATTAGGCTGGATTCCCCCAAGTCTTTCCAGCGAGAAACTTGAAAAGATGACATATGCCTGTCAATCGCTTTTTCAAACACGACACATGAGGGCTCCATGATATGTCTCTGTCGACTATGACACCCAGAAATTTGTGAGATCGACGATACGGTTAATTGACACTCTGTTAATTGACACTCTGTAATTCGACATGGGTTTGCGCGTAAATTCCAGAAGAGCGCACTTTCCGGAGGAAATTTCCAGGCCTCGATTGCGTAGATACAAAGTAGTTGCAGTAGCAGCTCTCTGTATTCTCGCTCGTAACTGCAGGCGAGTTACCGCAGATGTCCAGATGCAGATGTCATCAGCGTATGTTGATAGATAAATATTGTTTGGTAGGTGCGTATGGAGAGCGATTAGTGTTATATTGAATAGCACAGGACTCAGTACACCACCCTGAGGGACGCCACGACAATTGAAATGTGTAGACGTGTTCCCGGTCTCTGTACTCACAAAATAGGATCGCATTTGGAGATAACGGCGTATCCACTTAAACATTTGGCCACCCACTCCAATCTCTTCTAGTGCGGTAAGGACGGCTTCATGTGTAACGTTATCATGGGCTTCTTTGACGTCAGGGAACAGAGAGGCGCAAAGACGCTTATAGCCTTTCTCGTGTTCAACGTACGTGATTAGGTCGATGACGCTATCGATCGATGATCGACCACGTCGAAAGCCAGCCATGGCATTTGGGTAGATCTCATGATACTCCAAGTACCACTCGAGTCGGCCGAGAATTATTCTCTCCATCACTTTACCCACGCAACTAGCCAATGCGATCGGGCGATAGGAGGAGAGTTCCAATGGTGATTTGCCAGGTTTTAGTAATGGTACTAGACGACTAGTTTTTCAACTTAAGGGGACAGTGCCCTCTAGCTAACAATCATTATATAGCTGAAGTAGAGCTATTCTCGCGCGCTCACCCAGATGACAGAGAGCTCTGTAGGAGATTCCGTCAGGTCCTGGTGCGGAGGTCTGTTTGCATGAAGCGAGTGCTGCTTTGAGCTCCTGAATGGTGAACGGGAAGTCCATACAGAAGTCACGTGGTGGCGGACAACTGCTAGAAAGTGGTGAGCTGCTGATGGCTGTTGTTTGCCCTGATAATCCGGCACAGAACTCTTCAGCAACGTCCACATCTGGTCGATTTTGGTGAAGGGCTAAGGCCTTGAATGGTGACTTCTGAATGGGCGATGTCCGCAAGCCTCTAACCGTCCTCCATATCTGCGATAAAGGCTTACGAGGGTCGAGTGCCTCGCAGAAAGTAATCCAGCGTTGGAATTCTAGCTTGTCCAACCGACGTTTGATCTTCTTCTGCATACGTCTAGCAGTCCGTAAACCTTCTATGTCCTTCGTGCGCCGGTACCTTCTTTCAGCTCGTCGTCGCAAGGCTCGAAGCCACTCCAGCTCTATGTCGATGTCCATGATTCTTACAGGGCATGGGATCGTACACACAGTATCTTTTACAGTGCTCTTGATGGCCTCTTGTAAATCGAATATGTGTTCTTGGCATTGGTCTTCCATACGGGACTGAAATTTTTTCCAGTCCACTCTTTTAACGATGTCGCGCACTTTAGGAGGCCACAATCCTGTGATCTTAACGTATGTTGGAATGTGATCACTCCCGTGCGTTTCTATATCCGTGAACCATTCAGTATGTTTCACTAGGCTTTGCGAAACAAAAGCCAAGTCGAGACAGCTACTGTATGTGGAGCCACGTAAAAACGTAGGACTGCCATCATTCAGTAACCAAAGTTGGTTGTCGGAGGCAAAAGACACCAAGCTTCTGCCCTTCATGTTGGTATTCTGACTTCCCCATAATGTATGATGAGCGTTAAAATCCCCAATGATAACACACGGGTCAGGAGTTAACGCTATGATGTCTCGTAATCTTTTTTGATCGAAACGGCTTGATGGTGATAGGTATGCGCCAACCACAGTGATGTTGAGCCTCCTCTTTTTCACTTTTAAGCATACCTATTGATTTCCGTCATGAGGTGGTACAGGTTGAAGGATGTAAGTGAGGTCGAATAATGCATCGCACATAGGCAGCTGAGGGAATTCGGCACATTACTATAGAAGCGTCTACACCAAGTGATATCATTCCCAGTCAAGGACAGGTAACCACGATAGCGATATTAACAAAGCCTGCAAACTCTTGGAAATACGGAGATGCGTGATAAGGAGAACAGCGTCAAGATACTCGAAACCAATTTAAAGGCCCATAGAAATAGCAGAAAGAATAGGGAATGAAGTGAAGATTTGGTCTAGGGGAACTCTGTGATATCAAGGAGCTGGCGGACTATAACAAAATCATGAGGAGTGCAACAGGGCTTTCTTTGCCATGGCATACCTCTTGAAGGCGTTCCACTCAACAGAGAACGCACGTTACAGCACTTGAGCATCGACGAATTTGTCTCTTCCTCACATTTACAAACATAAGCAATAGCTGTTTGTAAGAATTAGTACTGAAGCTCATCAGAGGAAGCTGAAATTTCTTTGGTTGGTGAATGATCAGTGAGAAGAAAGTTTCTCTGAAAACATCCTTGAGTTATGGTGGCAAATTTTCTCATTGTTTCTGGAGTCTATGCATTGTAGTAGGACACAAATAATAGCACACACACCATAATTTGGTGAAGGAAAGCAGGGGCTCAACGATACTTTCGTGGAAGCACTCGTATGTGTGCGTGCATATGTGATCAGGCAAAATAGAAACATTTCGTGGATCGGATCAAACCCCCCTCGCCATGGTTGCCCCTGTGTTCCTATCGTCCGAGAGAAGGGTGCTGGAAGCCTACATGTCCCTGATGGCACGAGTCACACAATTGAGCAGGTTTACCTAATTTTCTTGAAGCTTCACGCAGCTGACCTAATTTTTCAGAACTGCGGACTATATTTGAAAACATAGCATTCACGTCTCTCGAATAGAGTCGACGGCTATTCGGGACCGACTGCGTTTTGGAACAATTCAACACCCCCACCCCTTTTAACAACAGCAGTGAAGTTTTCCGCCGTTTTTTTTTTCCTCTGGAGACAACACTCGGGCAATCAGAAGCCATTCGCGAAAACATTCTTTTCAGAGAGATAAACTTTCGAATGAACACTTAGGTCGCAGCCGTAGCTTCCATTATGGATCAAGCAAGGGCTGCGACGCGACATTATAAAGAGGTGAGACAAAACTTCTGTCGACGTACAAAAACGTGGCACCTTCCGTTTCGCACCTCTATTTGCATCGTAAATCTCTTCGGAACACACGCTTCTCTGATGCGAGTTTGATGCGCCACCTCATCATGTTCCTTTTTTTTTCTTTCAAAAATGCTCTGAGAAGAAAACTATGGCGCTTGAAACTCGAACGAAGATGGCGAGTACTTCCCTCCACAGCCCGAAAATCATAGCTCGGAAACTGTTTACCTGTTTTACAACTATGTTACGATCGCGCATTTTGAAAGAAAGACCGTTTTATGCGGGGAAAACCAATGGCACCTATTATTCTTTTTTTACGCATTGACACACGTATCTTGTGTCACTACGGGAACATAATGCGCCGCTACAGTCGTTGTCTGAAAGACAAAATGCACTCAGCTTTCCAGCACTAGCGTGTGTTTTGCAGAACGCATCCGATTTCCAAGCAGCTGGCACTCAAAGTTCTCGTATTGTGAAAGATTTGGTTGTACGCCACAGTGCAGCTGAAACCCCTCTCTCCCCTTGCCCTTTGCGCCTGAGGCGTCCTACAATGCAAGAGATAGCAGATCCGCCATTGTAATCTGCTCATCCGTGTATTATGTCCTCTTTTTTTTTCAATCTTTCTTCACTGAGTGGCTGAATAAAAAAAACATTTATTTACGGAAGTTCTTTTCAGAAAGGGTGGGAATTATGCGACGCAAAGCGTATGAAGATAAATAAACATCATTCGAAGCACGAGCTTAGACCTCTGTGGTGTCGACAGAGGAATTGCGGGGATGTAGTCGCATATACTTATTCAGCCACTCAAACTATTCAGTTCAACCTTTTTTGCGTTGTTATTTTCTGTAAGATCACAACATCTATCCTTTCAATATAGACGGAAGGGTGGTGTCGAGCATTGCTTCTTAAGTTGAAGAAATTTCGGAACAGACAGAATGCCCAGTCACAGCTTTGAGACGATCTCGCTGCAGTCCATCTATTCACAATTTCCTTACGATGCTTCGAAATGTCGTGATTTCTCAGAAATTCGGGTTCACACAAGCGACGAATGAGAATATAGAAAATACACTCCGCATCGGGAAAGGAATGCTTCATTTATTAATTAGGCGTGCACCCCCAGCTCTTACTCTCGTGGATTTAAAAGTTTGGGAATATAATTGAGTACCAGTGCCTCTTATCGTCTTTTGCCGATGCATATCAAAACAAAATAAAAAATAATGAGCTTATAGTAGCAAAGCACTTGAAAGGAGCTGGAAGCACCAGAAAAGAACGCCAAATAACAGAAACCAGCACGTAAACACAAGACGAATACGACGGCAACGCAAAAATATCTATGCTTCAAAATTCCTATAGCTTTCGCACCAACTGGCGCTGGCCTTAACTGCGATTTGTATTTCTTTACGTCGAACGTGTGTCAGAGCAGCCATTTCGGCAGGATGGTGGACAGAAAACGATCATGTGACCTCACCTCGGCTCCCATTTGCGGTGGGTCCGGTGTCCGTGGAGGTGGCCGAGTCTGCAAACCGCATCGTGGTGGACTTCTGTGTAAACACGGGCTTCATCTGCCACGACCTGGCGTCACCCACCACGGAGCTGTCACCGATGCCCCGTGACTGAATCGCCATGCGTCTCGGCAGGCAGCGGCCGGCCTTCACCAGGCTTCAGAAGTCTTCCTCTTCGCGATGCGTGCTCGAGGGACTGTTACTTACGAACGTCGAGAGAAACAGCCGTGTAGAGAGCCTTGCTCGCTTTTCTGCAAAACTTTTTAAACTATTAAGCGTGTTCTAAAGCCTGGTGGCCAACATCAATACCTTTGTATCTGTAAAATATTTTACTACAAGAAAAAGCGAAGTATGATTGATATGTGGGGTTTAACATCCCAAAACCACCGTATGATTATATGAGACGCCGTAGTGGAGGGCTCCGAAAATTTCGACCAGCTGGGGTTCTTTAACGTGCACCCAAATCTGAGCACAGGGGCCTACAACATTTCCGCCTGCATCGAAAATGCAGCCGCCGAAGCCGGGATCCAAACCCGCGACCTGCGGGTCAGCAGCTGAGTACCTTAGCCACTAGACCACCACGGTGGGGCGAAGTATAACGATATACAGGTCGTACAACGTACCCTATGTGCTATGGGAGAAACATGCGTGTGTACCATGTGTGCATAGTTCGGCAAAACGTCCGAAGCTCACTCGAACTCCCTTAAAATGTATTTCGACTTTGGACTCACTCAGACTCACTCAGCAAACTTTTCCTGAGCCGGACTCACTCACACTCACACTCACGAAAACTTTCTTCACATGGACTCAGTTTCAAACTCACCAAAATATTACTCACATGGACTCACTCAGATCCAGTTTCATGGTTAGATTTGAGTCTGAGGGAGTCCTAGTGGGTGAAATCACGAGTCCGGCAGTCTCGAGTTAGCTTCTTCAACCGTGGTGTCAATGCTGTTTAACACCCATATATCACCTAATCAATGCTTTTCTTTGTGCCATTTGACATAGTATCTTTGAGTATGAGTTCGGAGTGCTTTCGAACCAGTAAGGTTATTTCTCTTGTAAGAGATTACAGCATAGTATATTAGGGGGAAAGTCAAGGCATTCTGATGAGTTATTCACGCCTCCAATTATTTAATATTGGAACGGTGGATGAAAGACAGTGCTTTGGAATAACTGTGAGTAGACGTGAGTATAAACACGAGTCCAAAAAAGGTTAATAGTAATGCTGAAGATGACTAGATAAAAGCTTAGTTCGGCAAAAAAAAATGGGGGCAGCTCACTCAGACCTCCTTAATAAAGACACTTTGCACTTTGAACTCACTTGGCGTCACACTCACGAAAATTTTTGTCAACCGGACTCACTCAGACTCACGGCTCGATATAAGTCTGAATAAATCCGCGTTAGTCGACTCACTAGTGAGTTCACTGACTTGTGCGTGTGCGCCTTTTCCAGTGGGTGATCGGCTTTAGACCTCGAGGTCAATGTGATAATCACATGTTCTGACGCCCGGTTGCAATTGGCGATTGTACCAAGCATTATTACTGCAATATTTCATGTTGTATTGTGAAGCATGAATACAGGGCATGTGTGTTTGTTAAGTATGTCCAACTTTCAGTGCACTTCCATGCAGAGGAAGTGATTTTCAATGTTTTCGCAAGCAGACGTGCGGCCGTGTGGTAGAACACTCACTTGCCACGCAAACTACCCGAGTTCGATATCCACTCTCACACAAGATTGCTTCCTTGTCGATTTTTCATCGTTCTCAATTTTTCGGTCACGCACAAGATACGATGACGCCAGCACCGACGCCGGAATTTCAGCGACACGAGCTTTTCAGTGCTATCACTTTAAAAACTTGAGAGGTCCTAAGCGTGCTATGTTATCATTCTTTTATCGTATATGCCTCTTCCAGTTCTCCAAAGCATCAAGGCAAGGGTGTTTCAGTGCCACTACTGTGTTTGGCTATTTGTTGGACCAACTTTTGGCATTCTTCATTTTGAGTGGACCGGCAGCGACTATTGGTATTCACCCACTTTTTGTGGCACATACCCATCTTTCAAATTAATAGTGAACGCATGACACACTGTGACGACATTAGACGCCGACGAGCCGAGACCACAAAATGCCAGTGTCCCCACTTACGCTCTCGGCTGCGCTCGACAACTGTGATTCAGACTTTGCCTACGTGTTTGTGGGATAAAAGAAGCCTACATGGGAGACTATTTTTTATTGTACAGTGCCTGTTGGAAGAGCGAACTGGGCTCTCATGCAAACTTTTCACCTATGTGATCGTTATAAATAGTTGCAAGAGGTATGTTGCTACAGCCTGCTAAAACCACAGCATGGGACGGCACTTGCGGTTCATCGCACGAAGACAACTCCGCTTGCCGACACGTCGTTCTAGTGACATTATCTCACTTAGCGATTTTTTTCTCGCTTTAGGCTTCGACCTTGCCTCCACATGTTTCTTGTTCACTAGTGTACTTGGCTAACAAAAACTTAACGTGGCAAGTCACCATGAATAATAACTGTGGTAGGTCACAAACTGAAAATAACTACAAGCTCCGCCCGCCTAATTGAGACGCGCTTCTCAGTCTCACCTGTAAGAGAGTCCAGCAAGCTGGTTTCCTTCTAAGGCGTATTTTTCTGCGCTTTTTCTGCGCTTTTTTTGCACTAGACCACGCAAGTCTAAAGCTAAAGCATAGTTGTTTCTTTTTATAATATGACTTTTGATTAAGCACTAATATCTTAATCTCGGCTATAATTTGTCAGAAAGTTAAGTTTTCTTAAAGCGATAATTTAAAGCCAATAACACAACTTTCAATTTCATTTATTGATATGAGAACTTGAAACGTCCTAAAACCACCATAGATTATGAGAGACGCCGTTATGGAAGGCTCAGGAAATTTCGACCACCTGTGGTTCTTTAACGTGAACTCAGACCTGAGCACACGGGCCTACAACATTTCCGTCTCCATCGGAAATGCAGCCGCCGCAGCCGCGATTCGATCCCACGACCTGGAAGTCAGCAGCCGAGTAACTTAGCCACTAGACGCCACAGCGGGGCAACTTTTAATTTGCCCTCCAACGATCTTTTAGGACGAAAAGTGCACCATCACTGAATTCAGCGCATACAGTTGGACCTAAGCAAGTTCTCCTTTGGTGCATGGTGGATGATGATGATGATGATGATGTTTGATGTTTTATGGCGCAAGGGCCGATTCACGGCCAAAGAGCGCCAGTTCATCTTACTAAAAATATGGACAATGATTGTGATATGCGGCTGTATAAGGGCCATAAAATTCCTCGCAGTAAGGTGGGTAAAAACATACAAGTAATAAAATCATGACCATGCCGTGAAAGGTGTGTGTGGTGTGAATAGATGACAAAAGTTGGTGATAATAAAAGACGATGGTGGATATGTATGGCATTAGCACAAATGCCTCACTCGTTCATACCCTTGCGTCCAAGGGCCGTGAGGCATGTGCTTTCCTGTGTAGCCACCGCAGCAAAAACCTCTCTGGAGAGGTCATGTTACGGTATGCCCGGGTATATGACATGAAAGCTATGAATTTCTTTTAAAAACGCTAACAATGATTTATGACTAAAAAGCGGTTCCCTACCGACAAACATTGCAGGGTGTAAAGGTATATGTTGTCGGTAAAGTAATGGAAAATGTTGTTTTCTTAGAGTTTCTAAGTGTTTACACTGAATTAACATGTGAAGGACGGTTAAGGATTCACCACATCTATTACATAATGGTGGATCGCCACCAGACAACAGATATGTGTGTGTAGTGTATGTGTGTCCTATCCTGAGTCTCGTTAGTGTTACCTCTGTATGACGCGATTTCGATACGGGCAGGCAATGACCAAGGTGTGGCTTAATAATGTGTAGTTTGTTTTGTGTGTGTGTATTCCACTTGCTCTGCCAGTAGTCCCTGAGGTTTCGTTTGAGAGACGGCTTAAGATCGAGGGCCGGGATCGATATGGTTGTAGGGGCAGTGCTTTTGTGGACGGATGCAGCGAGCTGATCCGCCCTCACGTTGCCTTGAATCTCACGGTGCCCTGGCACCCAACACACTACAACATGTTGTTTGAGTGTGTAGAGTGTGCACAAAATGGAGTAAAGTGAGATGAGGACCGGGTTTTTTTTTTTAAGACTGTGCAGAGCCGTTACCACACTGAGGGAGTCTGTATAAATTACTGCTTTTTGTATGTGTAATTGTTTGATGTGTTTAGCTGCCACAAGTATCGCGTAAGCTTCCGCTGTGAAGATACTTGTGCCTGGATGTAGAGGGCCAGCATCCGAAAAAGATGGGCCGACAACAGCGTAGGACACAGAGGAGTTGGACTTGGAGGCATCTGTAAAGAACTCAGGACGTGTGTATTTGTGTTGAAGTTCCAGGAAGTATGTTCGGATATGGGCAATAGGCGCATGTTTTGTAACTTCAAGAAAAGACACATCACAGTCTATAGTCTGCCATTGCCACGGTGGCAGATACGCTACAGGAGCCATTAAACAGTGTTGAAGTGAGACTCCAGTTTCCTCAGCTAGACTTTTCAGGCGAACTGAGAGGGGCTGCCTCATCGAAGGCCTGTTTTGAAACAGAATGGAGCTGGACAAATCATTAATAGTAGAGTATGAGGGGTGCTTCTTATCTGCTTTCACCTTAAGGAAATAAACAAAGGACATGTAAGTTCTCTGCAGATGAAGCGACCACTCATTTGACTCAACATAAAGGCTTTCTACGGGGCTGGTGCGAAAAGCACCCGTAGAAAGGCGGATGCCCAAATGGTGCACGGGGTCCAGCATCTTCAAAGCACTTTGTGTTGCAGACTGATAAACAATGGCCCCATAATCTAAGCGGGTGCGAATGAGGCTTCGATACAGATTCATGAGACATTGTCTGTCACTACCCCACGTAGTACGTGACAACACTTTTAAAACATTCATGGCTTTTAAACATTTTGTTTTTAGATACTTGATGTGCGGTACGAAGGTCAACTTGTTGTCCAAGATTAATCCTAAGAATTTATGCTCCGCATTGACAGACAGACGTTGACCGTTCAATTCAATGTCGGGTTCTGTGTGCATGCCTCTCTTTCGGGAGAACAAGACACACGTGCTCTTTTGTGGGTTCAGTCGGAATCCGTTTTCCTCTGCCCATTTGGAGACCTTGTTTAAACCTAACTGAACCTGTCGCTCACACATTACCAGATTGCAAGATCTAAAGCCAAGCTGGACGTCGTTGACATAAGTACAATAAAACATATTGCGAGGGATGGACAAGTGCAAGGAATTCATCTTGATGAGAAAAAGTGTGCAGCTAAGTACACCACCTTGTGGCACGCCTGTTTCCTGGACGATTGTTTGGGAAAGAACCGTGCCCACTCGGACACGGAATGTCCGGTTTGACAGGTAACTTTCGATTATGTGAAACATTCTTCCGCGCACGCCAAGGTGGGACAGGTCTCTTAGAATTCCGAAACGCCATGTTGTATCATAAGCCTTTTCGATATTGAGGAATACAGAGAGAAAATATTGTTTATGGACGAAGGCGTCCCTGATCTGTGCCTCAATACGAACAAGGTGGTCTGTGGTGGAACTACTTTCTCGAAACCCGCACTTAAATGGGTCGAGCAAATTGTTTGTTTCAAGGAAATGTACAAGTCTGCAGTTTATCATTTTTTCGAAGATTTTGCACAAGCAGCTTGTGAGTGCAATAGGCCTATAACTCGAAGGTAAAGAAGGGTCCTTGCCCTCTTTCAAAATGGGAATTATAATAGCCTCTTTCCAGGAGTTAGGGATAGTGCCAGAAGACCAAATAGCATTGTACAAAGTAGGGTTTTTCGTGTTTCGATCGGTAGGTTTTTTAACATTTCATAAACGACACGGTCAGAACCTGGGGCAGAAGTACTGCAGGAGTTTAGAGACATTCGCAGCTCAGCTAGACTGAACGCTTGATTATATGCCTCGTATCCAGTGCATTTGTGTTCGAGTTTCTGCTTTTCTATTCTTGTTCTGTATTTTTGGAAAGTGTCAGTATAGTGGGATGAGCTGGACACCTGTTCGAAGTGTGCACCGAGGAAGTTTGCCTGATCTTCCAAGGTGTCACCCTGAGTGTTTACGAGTGGAAGTGTGTGTACTTGTTTTCCTGCTATCCTACCGACCATGTTCCACACTTTAGCTTCCTGTGTGTATGAATTGATCCCTGACAAAAACTTCTGCCAGCTTTCTCTTCTGGCCTGCCGACGCGTTCTCCTGCCTTGAGACTTTATTTTCTTGAAGGTGTCAAGATTTTCGGCTGTCGGTGAGTTCCGAAGCAGCCTCCAAGCTCTGTTTTGCTGTTTGCGCGCGTTTCGGCATTCAGAGTTCCACCATGGCACACGCCGTTTTCTAGGGTGTCCATTTGTTTGTGGGATGCATTTTGTTGCAGCGTCAATCAAAAATGCAGTGAAGTAGTTGACAGCAACATCAATATTCAAAGTACTTATGTCATTCCAACCTAGACGAGCGATGGTATAAAAGTGTTCCCAGTCGGCTCTGTTTATGAGCCACTTGGGAACACGTGATGGACACTCAGTTACTGTATTTGTGCTCAAAACTATGGGGAAGTGGTCACTTCCGTACAGATTACTGACGACTTTCCACTGGAGTAGAGGCACAAGAGATGGGGATACTATGCTTAGGTCTATGGAGGAGTAGGTGTTATTGGCGAGATTATAATAGGTTGATTCTTTTCGATTTAGGAGACACGCGCTCGAGGAGAGAAGGAACTGTTCAATCAGTCGACCTCGCGCGTCATACCGAGAGTCACCCCATAGCCTGCTATGCGCATTAAAGTCTCCAAGGAGAACATAGGGCTCCGTAAGTTCATCAATTAAAGAGTGTAAATCACGTTTTTGCAGCTGATAGCTAGGAGGAATGTAGATAGTGCAGATTGTGATCAGTTTATCAAAAAGAACTGCTCGAACAGCCACTGCCTCAAGGGATGTTTGGAGTTGTAAGTGTGTGCATGCAACTCCTTGATTCACAATGATGGCAACACCTCCGGATGATGTCATAGCATCAACACGGTCCTTTCGGAAAATAACGTATTTACGAAGAAAATTTGTGTGTTTTGAATTAAGGTGTGTTTCTTGTACACAGAACACATTTGGTGAGTGTTCGTGTAAGAGTTCCTGGATGTCGTCAAGGTTTCTGAGAAGGCCCCTGACGTTCCATTGTGTAATTTGAGTGTTCATGGTGAATGTAAAATAGTGCTGTGTGTACGAAAAGCGAGTGGCTGTTTAGGCAGGGAGTTTGAGTTCACTTAACAGGGCCGTCACCAGGCCCTGTTATCGGCTTTTTTGTTTTCTTGGCGCGCTCCAAGGAGCCACGCCGCTCTTTCGGCACCAAGGGTGCCGACGTGTCCATTGCCTCCTCGGAGGCACTGGATGCCCGCCCGTGCGGGCTGTTAATTATAATTTCGGGCCTCGCCTGGTGAGGTGAGGCCTTGAGACCGGAGGACTCTGGAGTCTCCGGTCTCTGTTTGGGAGTAGGCGGTGTAGCCTGGGCTACAGCCGCCTTGGGGGCAGGTGCCACAACCACCGGCTCGGTATGCGCGGGCCGAGGGAGTGGCGAGGGCTGGTGCGGCGGTGCCCCCTGGCGCGCCGCATCAGCGTATGTAGCTCCATAGAATGGAGCGACTCTTCGCCGTGCTTCTTTAAATGTAATGTTCTCCTTCACCTTCAACGTAATTATTTCTTTTTCTTTTTTCCAGTATGTGCAGGAGCGTGAATATGCGGCATGGTTTCCTTCGCAGTTTATACAGTGTGGCGGTTGTTTGCAGTTCTCAGACACGTGGCCTAGGACTCCACATTGTGCACAAGTCTGGCGACCGCGACAAGTTTTAGAGCCATGGCCATACCTCTGGCATTGGAAGCAACGACGAGGGTTTGGTATGTACGGCCTGATAGATGTCTTTGTGTACCCTGTTTGAATAGATTCCGGTAGTTTACTGGATGCAAACGTGAGTATTAGGTGCTTTGTCGGTGTTTCCTTATTATCTCTTCTGATGATGATTCTCTGTACATTAGTGACATTTTGGCTCTTCCACCCCTCCAAAAGTTCAGTCTCAGTCAAGTCAAGTAAGTCAATGTCGGATACCACTCCGCGAGTTGTGTTCATCGATCGATGTGGTGTTATGGTTATCGGTATGCCACCGAAATCTGAAAGACGACCTAGCTTTTCAAATTGCTCTTTATCACGGATTTCGAGGAGAAGGTCTCCACTAGCCATTTTGGTTACCTTGTATCCTGTGCCAAGGTTTTCGGTAAGACATCTAGAAACCAGGAAAGGAGAGACGGTTCTGGCTTGCTTTTCAGTTTTTTCACAGTGGATAACATGATAGTGAGGATATGTTTCTTTGGGCTGGTTAAAAATGTTTATATCATCGGTGCGTACCCGCTTTAAGCCGGTACGATCAGATAGTAAGGGGAATGCTCTGTGCATGCCTGTCTTATTTTTGTTCGGCAGCATTGGCGGCCACCCACCACGGAGCCCAACGAGGGGACGCTACAAGTTTGCGGATGCTGAAACCTGCAGACGCCAGCCGTACAACGCCACTATAACCCAATGCGCCTAGACCAAGGTAGGCTATTTGCACAGGGTTAACCCTTGCCGCCAGGAAAATTGGAAGTAAACAGAAGATAGTAGAAGACAGGACAGATAGATAGTGAGAGATAAAGACGAAGATGTAGGGAGAGAGAGATAGGAAAAGGCGACTGCCGATTTCCCCTGGGTGGGTCAGCCCAGGGGTGCCATCTACGTGAAGCCGAGGCCAAAGAGGTGTGTTGCCTCTGCCGGGGGGCCTTAACGGTCCAATCACCCAGCATCGGCTCAACCCCCAGGATCCCCTTTTCCCCGGACACGGCAAAGCCACGCACGGCTAGGCGTGGGAGGGAGCCGAAACTCCCCCGTTAGCTCGGGTCCGTGGTGTCGCTACACACCAAACGCCTACTTGCGCAGGCGCCCCTGCGGGGTTGGTGCATGGTGGAGATTTTGGGTGGAGTTTGTATTCGTTTTTTGTGGGATAACCGATGTTAAATAGAGAGGCAATTGCTCTAAATATTCAGTACCTAGAACGAGAGTAATTACGGTCCAGCATAACGGTCAAACGTGTGTCTTGTAATTCTTTCGCTTATCAAATACAAAACTGTCAGTGAACACTTCCAACGCAATCCGTACGTTCTCTGATGCATGCCCGTCAGTTCCCGTTCACTGCCACCTGGTGTTCAACGTGTCTTCGTGTGACCCCTTGCGGCTAATTATGCAAATCGAGAGCCCTCAAGATGTTCATCCCAAGGAAGAAATGCTACAACATACGGGTATGTAAGAGTTTGACATATACGCCAGGGTGGTTTCGTGCAGGTAACGATCTCTACCTTCACTAACTTCATTAAGATAGAAATACGACAAAACGCCAATGCGTATGAGTTGTAGCTACAGAAATGAAGTACATGCATCGGGAAAGGGTAGCCCCAGTACTAAGTGAAATAATTTTTGGGAAAATGGACCGAACCCACGAGCAAGATTTTGATGGTATTGTAAGGCATGTTTTTAGATACGTCATTGATTACTTGGTCTTTTTGTCAATCGCGTCAACTTTAGGGGATCTATAATCCAGGTCCTAAGTACGTTCAAGGGGTCAAAGGGTGTATGCTTTACTTCTGAAGTCCCAAGAGACAATGTCTTGAAATTTTCGAATGTTTCACTGCCGTTCCATAAGGACCATTATTGCTGGTCTTATTCTTTCCACGGTTCCACAAAACCACATTTAACTTATCGCTCTGCTCATTCGAAAATTGTAACGAATGGATAGGTGACGTGTTATTTTAATTCGGCTCTATAAAAGTCCTGCCCAGACGCTGTACATTAGAGGCAGGTAATCAGACCAGAACAGCTGGTTTCGCGCGAGTGGGACTTGCTTCTACTTCACAGCGACTGTTTCATCACCGGAAAATGGAGCACTTGACGCTGCGGTTGTGGCCTCATATAGGCGAAAAAAGTTCGTCGTTATCCCACATCTGCACTCCGTGTCCCATTGTTTGCAGAAGGTGGCCTGTCATTATGGCACAAATGTGGCATGACGATAGTTATAGCGGGAGAACAAAACGACGACACAGAGACAAGAAGGACACGAACGACACGAGCGCTTACTTCCAACTCAGTTGGAACTTTCGACTCAGTGTGTCTCTGTGTCGTCGTTTTGTTCTCGCGCTATAACTATCGTCAGGCCATACCAACTAGCCCAAGCTGCCACACTTCTAAGTTACAAATGTGGCCTTTCGTGCTATCAACAAGCTAGGAAACGTGTGACCCCGCTGCGGTGGTCTATAGAGTGGCTAAGGT
The DNA here is from genome assembly GCA_013436015.1 of Rhipicephalus annulatus. Taxonomy (NCBI): domain Eukaryota; kingdom Metazoa; phylum Arthropoda; class Arachnida; order Ixodida; family Ixodidae; genus Rhipicephalus; species Rhipicephalus annulatus. The sequence goes on along the minus strand of WOVY01006911.1, from coordinate 59,725 downwards.
ACTCGGCTGCTGACCCCCCCAGGTCGCGGGATCAAATCCCGGCTTCGGCGGCATAGGACGTTGCCTCAACGTCCGTCTAAGGGCACACCATCTACGCATCTTACGCTCCATCGCCGGCAGTACAGCTGCGTAGCTGACGTTAAACAAAACTGCTATGGTGATGAGGCGTGGAGATCAGCGCACCCATCCGCCGTCAATCACTCTCAAAGATTCTGAGATTTCGTATGTACAGCATACTTCGTTATGCCTTCATGTTTGCATACATACCACACGTTTGTTCTAATAAACTATAGTGCCTAGATTATTCTAGGCACTCTAATTAAAGCTTCAGTTGTTAGACAGCGTTTCTGTCATGCACCTTCTCGTCTATTTTGCGCTTTTTTTAAGCGCTGATCGTGATAACAAATGATTGCCTGTGAAACTCAAAACGTGGAATCACTTAATCATACGATGAGAATCATTCCAGTGACCTTTGTTTTGCGTCTTTGCTATAAAATGCGCATTGTTTCTTAATTTCAGATAACAAGGCTTTGGAGAGCGGGCATTCGTACCAAACGCTTTACCACCTTTTCTTGTCTGACTGAATAGAATAGAAATATTTGAACAAACACTGACATGTTTCCTTGTGACACAATCGTGGTCACAAGACAATATAAGAGAAAAACACCTCCGCATGAAACGCAATGATAACTACACAATCAATGTTTGAAAAACACGGTAGTGGCCTATTCATATCCATGTTCATGTAAATGACGTCTGTCTTGTCATCATCGTTAGAGTATGTCTAAGACGGAAATGTTCTGTTGAGTGTTAATGACGTTTGTGGCAATAATTTTTTTCTAAAAAGTGGCTTATTCATATCCATGTTCATGTAAATGACGTCTGTCTTGTCATCATCGTTAGAGTATGTCTAAGACGGAAATGTTCTGTTGAGTGTTAATGACGTTTGTGGCAATAAATTTTTTCTAAAAAGTGGCCTATTCATATCCATGTTCATGTAAATGACGTCTGTCTTGTCATCATCGTTAGAGTATGTCTAAGACGGAAATGTTCTGTTGAGTGTTAATGACGTTTGTGGCAATAATTTTTTTCTAAAAAGTGGCTTATTCATATCCATGTTCATGTAAATGACGTCTGTCTTGTCATCATCGTTAGAGTATGTCTAAGACGGAAATGTTCTGTTGAGTGTTAATGACGTTTGTGGCAATAAATTTTTTCTAAAATGGCTTATTGGTGCAGTCGGGACGGCTTTAAGCTCTCCCATAGTAGAGTACGCTGTGCTTTAAATCGTTACCCCCTTTTTCTAACCCCCCCCCCCCCCGGCTTCGAGATTCAATGTAAGGAACGCCTTTGGCTCTCCCGTAGCCGAGTACTACGTACTCGAAATCATTAACCACTTTTCTAAACACATCGGAGGACGAAACCGGAAGTCATCAAGGGTCGGGACGGCTCAGTGCTCTCCTACAGTTGAGTACGAAGTGCTCGAAATCGTAGAACTTTTTTTTAAACAGGCAATGTTCTGGCCTAGTTGAGTGCCTCGTACTCTAAATCGTAAACCATTTTCCCAAACCACCCTACCCCCCCCCCTCACTGTATGATAGTGTATGTAGCCTAAGCTGTCCCTTAGTATAGTACCACGTACTCTAAATCACTCAACACTTTTAAATGCAAAGCATTTCTTAGCAAACTTCGGTGATTTTGAGCGTATCTATCTATCTATCTATCTATCTATCTATCTATCTATCTATCTATCTATCTATCTATATATCTAGCCACCTATGACTTTTAGCTCTCCTGGCCGTTTCAATAATGGTATTGATACAAAACTTGGTATGGCATAACGTGACTGTATGAAGAACACATTTCATATTTCACTAGTCATATTATGAAAGTCATGACATGTATGTCATGAATGCCATTTTACATTTCGCGGTCCTGCAGCTCTTGCGGTGGTTTCGTTCACATGGCATGTTGCAAAACTGGTATAGTATAACATGATTGCATGGTGAACACAAGCGAACGACTAACATGAACATCATGACATGCGCGTCATCTAACAACATGACTACATGCCACGCTCATGATGCGCTCGCGGCCGTTTTGCCAGCTTCACATATACCAAATGTGGTATTACGGTACGTGAATGGGTGACGAAGGTATGTGACTAGTGCAAACATGATAATCATGAGATGCTTGTCATGTCACAGCATGACTACATGCCACGCTCATTATGCGCTGGTGGCCGTTTAGCTAGCTTCACTTATATCAAATTTTGTATTACGGGTCGTGAATGGATGATGGGGGTACTGGGGCAAACATGGTAAACACGATATGGGTGTCATCTAACCTGACTACATGCCACAATCATGATGCGATTGCGGCCGTTTCGCTAGCTTCACATATGCCAAATTTGGTATTACGTGACGCCAATGGATGACGAACGTATGTGACAAGTGCAAACGCGATAATCATGAAATCCGTGTCATGTGAGAACATGACTAGAAGCCACAGTGAAGGTGCCAGTATATTTCAATGTGGCGTGGTGCGCGTGCTCGCCGGCGTTCATTTCGTGGCGTGACGCTGGCGTTGAAACGCCAGGCGCCAGTCCTGCAATATATACTCGCAGGCGCGTGCCGCGCAGCTATGTTTTGACGCATGCGCGTTCCAGCGCGTTTTTTTTTTTTTTTTTTTTTTTTTTTTTTTTTTTTTTTTTTTTTTTCTAAACACATTTTTTTTGGCCGCTAGGGGGCCACGGTGTGCGGACGCGCGTCGCATCGGCTCCGCAGATTTTCTATGGTTTTTCGGCGATTTCTGGTTGTTTGAAGTGCATCGGATTTCGTGAAGTACAGCGAACAGTGAACGTCGAATTTCAGCGGTGAGTGGCTGTTTTTCGGTCTTCTGCAAGCTGAAAACTTCGAGGCAGCGACCGTCGCGCCCGGCCAGACGCACCGCCGCATAGCGGCTTCTGCGTCGTGGTCGCGTCTCAAGCGTCGGCGGATGGACGCTCTTCAGGAAACACCGAGGTCTCCTCAGGAGCAGCCACTGGTTCACACAGATGAGGAGTCTGCTACAGAAACCACTCAAATGGACGTTCAGACCTGGTCACTGCAGGGTTCGTCCGAAGAAGTCGACAATGTGTCTGCAGGGGAACGCCAGGATGGTGCCGCATGGACGGAGGATGGCTGGCACACGGTTTTGACACGCCGGCAAAAGAAGAACCAGAAGAAAAACCAGAAAAACGCGTCAGAAGCTGTGGAGTGCAACGCCTCGTCAAGCAGCCCACCGAAGCAGGGAAATCAGGTGAAGCGCCGACGTCGTACGAGAAGTCGCCGTCCGCTCCCGCCCCTGCCAAAGGACGACATAAAGATCATCCTTAGGCCTCACAAAGGCCTCGCCGTAAAAGACGTACTCGGCTATGAACTTTCCACCGCTGTAATAGACGCTTGCCACCGACACTTCGACGGTGGTTGCTTCATGCTGCGCGTCCACCCGGGCTCGAATATTATCATCGTATCGACGCCCCACGAGCATGTAGCCAAAGAGCTGCGAGAGATCACGCATCTGAATATCAGGGGACGAGTGCACTCATTCAACTCGTATGTGGCGGATCCTGAGGACGTCCTACGAGGCATAGTCCATGGTATTCCGTCGGGGACTTCTCAAGCAGAACTCATGGCGAATCTCCGTGTGAGAACACAGGGGGTCAAGATTGAGCGGGCACGCATGCTCGGATCTACGAAGACCGCCATCATTACCTTCACGGGCAGCACACTGCCTAGGTGCGTCTATTTCATGGGAGCGGAAGCCATCTGTTATCCCCACAAGCCTACGAGGCAGGCTTGCAAGGTATGCCACTCCACAGGGCATCGAACTGACGTGTGCCCAACGCCCGACGCCAATGTATGCTCCACGTGTGGAACAAGTGAACCCGCACAAGGACACGAGTGTACCCCTAAGTGCGTGATATGTGGTGAGGACCATATGACAGGTGACAAAATGTGCAAGAAGAAGCTTAAACACGTTCCGCCTAGGAGGTCCCGAGTGGATCAGCCAAAACGGAGGCACCATCCACGCTGGTTCAGCTCCGAGCGGGACTCGTCAGTGGAATCACGCTCACGTTCAAGATCCAAGTCACGGGCTTCCTCAAAGGGTCGAGCCCAGTCTGCGTCCAGAAAACAACTCAACAAACAGCCGCATCAGCAGCAGCACCAACAGCAGCAACAGCAGCAGCAACAACAACAGCAGCAGCAGCAGCAACAGCAGCAACAGCAACAGCAACAGCAGCAGCAGCAACAGCAGCAGCATCAGCAGCAGAAGAAGAAAGCGCTGGTACAAATCTTGACGCCGCCCAAAGAGGGGACGGAGGCAGCCGCCTGCCAGCCAGCAAACACGGTGAGCTGGGCGAGGATTGTGTCTCCATCTGCTCCCTTAATTGAGAATCCCGAATATCAGAAAATGGTTGCCGAGAATAAGCAGCTTGCTTTAGAAAACGAGAAACTTCGATGCCAGATTAAGGAGGAACGCCGGGAGTTCCACAAAATCATATCATCTTTAGAAACCAAACTTGAAGCCAGGCTTAACGCCTTAGAGGCGAACAACAACGCCACTCATGCTATCTCCAGGGCAACCGTAGCCCACTCTTTGGAGGGAGGAACGGCGAAAGTAGACATACCTCAGAGGTTTAGCGAGGAGGCCCACGTTAGCCAGTTACAGATGGGGGAACAGTTGCAGAGCTTGCGAAACTTAATGCGAGAACTCCAATCACAACAGCAACGAGCAGCGTCTGAACTCCGAGAGCAGATGATGCAGCAAATGCATCAAATGTTTTCGGAGTACAGGAAAGAGTTTGCAGCAGAAACGGAACAACAAAGACGATACGTTAATGACTCAGTTGTAGGCATTCAGCGTGCCATCAACAAGCGGGTCAGTGTTACCTCCGCGAGCAGTCCACTACCGAAGGACCGTCGAATCACGGAGAAAGCAGACACCCCCCAATAAAGGCAGTAGTCACCATGGCGCGAACTAATTCCACGCAAAACTCCGACCACCTAGAAATCTGGCAGTGGAATTGTCGCACGTTCCACAAACGAGCGGCGGCATTGCAGAATTACATCCATTCGGCACTAATCCCACCTGATGTAATATGCCTGCAAGAAGTTGGGAACCGTCCCGTCAAATTGCAGGGATATTACACATTATACGATCCAAAATACCCCCGCGTTGCAGCGCTGGTGAGTAACTTCATGACAGTCGCGCTAGATCATTACGATCAGACTGACATTAATCACCAAATTATCGATGTCTTCCCACAAAAACGAGGAAAAGTACGAACGAAAATTTTAAACATATACAGTCCTCCCAAAAACCGGAATGACGACTTCGGCCCACTCCTAAACGAGGCAGTTCGAGCCGTTGGCACCAGAGATCAATTAGTGGTGGTGGGCGACTTTAATGCTCCGAGCACCGCTTGGGGCTACGTCCGGGATTCACCCAAGGGAGAGTTATTAGAGAACACCACGTCTAAATTAGGTTTTACCCTTATCACTCTGCCAACAGCACCCACCAGGCTTGGTAATAGCATTAGCAGGGACACGTACCCTGATTTGACCTTCACCTTCAACATTAAAAATGCCACGTGGTCAAACCTCGATGAAAATCTTGGTAGTGACCATTATATTCTTAGCACCTCTATAGCATCACCAAAAGTTCGTCGTGTCGCTGGTGACGTTGTGATGACAGACTGGGTGACCTTTCGAAAGCGCCCTCTGCCGGAGCAAACGCCCTGTGATGTCAGTGGGTGGGTTGCTTTCATTCGAGAAACGCATGATGCCACCTCTAAGAAAATAGCGCGCACAGTTGAGGCGCCTGCGATAGACCGGCACCTATTGCACATGTGGGATAGTAGGCGACGCCTGATCAAGAGGTGGAAAAAACAACGCCTCAACCGCTGCCTCTACAGGCGAATCGCTGCTCTGTCGGAGGAAGCGAATGAATACGCCACGAAACTTGCCACCGATGGTTGGGTGCAGTTTTGCGGTTCTCTCCGCGGTACACTAGGGACTAGCCAGACGTGGGCGATACTGAGGTCCATGCTGGAGCCGGACAAATCTAAATCCTCCATGAACCGCATTCTTCAAAGAATAGTACACAGCTACCCCGGCACCGACGGAGAGTTGATCCAGGCGCTTAAAGACCGTTATATCGGTACTGATGTGGTTCCGCCAAGTACATTAGAGTACATCGGTAGCGAGAATGCCACATTAGACGCCGCAATCACGAAAGAAGAGGTTTTCGCGGCAGCCCAGGCAGCCAATCGGAACTCTGCGCCGGGGTCGGATGGTATAACAAACGCTATGATAAGAAACCTCAGCACTGAGGTTCTTGAGCAGATAACGCAATTTCTCAACGACCACTGCTGGTCCCAAGGTCACGTTCCTCCGGAGTGGAAGGAAGCCAAAATAATAACTATACCAAAGCCCGGTAAAGCACCATCGCTCGGAGCCCTGCGGCCCATTTCGCTTACTTCGTGCATGGGCAAGCTCTACGAGCGAGTAGTACAGACACGGCTTCAAAATTACATTGAAAAAGAAAATCTGTTTCCCGCTACCATGATTGGTTTTCGCTCCGGACTCTCAACCCAGGATGCCTTCCTCCTTTTAAAAGAAGAGGTCATGAGTTGCGTACCCAGGGGAGGCGAACATTTGGTCTTGGCCCTCGACCTCAAAGGGGCCTTTGATAATGTTTCGCACGAGGCCATTCTCTCTGAACTCAACACAATCGGCTGCGGAAAACGTACATTTAACTACATTAAATCCTTCCTCTCTGGGCGGACGGCAACTATTGGGATAGGCGACACGAGATCGGTGCCGTTCTCGATGCCAAATAAAGGCACACCGCAAGGGGCAGTCATCTCCCCCTTGCTCTTTAACATAGCTATGCGCAGACTTGCTCACGAGCTCGAAGCAATCCCGCACCTTGGATATACATTGTATGCGGACGACATCACACTCTGGGCTACGAAGGGTTCACTGGCGCTGAAAGAGCAGACCCTCCAGGCTGCTGCGACAGCTGTGGCAGAGTTCGCAAGAAATAGTGGGCTGAGCTGTGCGCCTGAAAAATCTGAACTCATAAGAATACACAGTAAGTATTACAAAAGTAACGGTGACATAAACTTACAGGTAGACGGCCATGCCATAGCCGAGGTTACTCAGGCCCGTATACTTGGCTTCTGGGTCCAAAGCAATGGCAAAGCCAGTCACACGATAACCACCTTAAAGACTACGGTTAAACAGATAGCTAGAATGATCCGTCGCATCACTTATCATAAAAAAGGCATGAAAGAAAAGGATACTCTCCGGCTTGTCCAGGCCTTAGTTTTGAGCAGAGTGACGTATGGCCTACCGTACCACTCACTCGACAGAAGTGAGGAGAGCCAGGTGGATGTGCTCATTAGAAGCGCTTTTAAGGCAGCACTTGGTCTACCCACCAGCACACCGACCGAGCGGCTCCTAGCTCTCGGTATACATAACACTTATGCTGAGCTCAGTGCCGCAGTCCTCATGTCTCAGAGGAATCGTCTAAGTGAAACTTCAGCAGGCAGGGCGATACTCACTAGAATAGGAATTTCGCCCCACCCACAGCACATTGATGAGGAGCTGGTCGACGTAGCCCAAGAGGTCCGCAGGCGAATCTCAATCGCACCGGTGCCCAAAAATATGCATCACGACTTTCACGCTGAGCGACGTACTGCGAGGGTAAACTGGCTTCGAAAGCAATTCGGCTCAGCTTCAAATGTCGCGTACGTCGATGCGGCCAGTTTCGATTGGCAGAGACACATAATTACTGTTGTCGACAACAACATGACGCTGCTAACGAGTGCCTCCGTACGCACGACCTCGGCTACAAAGGCGGAGACGATGGCCATAGCCTTAGCCTTAAGGTTTCAGGAGCGTAGAGGGGAGCCATCAGTTATTTTATCCGACTCCCAGGAAGCCTGCCGGCTCTTTTTAAGGGGCCGCCTTCCAGCAATGGGGCTGAGGCTGCTAGGATCCAAACTCACTCACCACCATCGCTTGATCTGGTGCCCGGGACACGCAGGTCTCGAAGGCAATGAAAGGGCGGACGCTCTAGCTCGTGCGTTTTGTAACCGAGCGGAGAATCCATCTCTTTCATTGACCATGCCAATTTTACCTAGGGAGATTCTAGCTCACCAGCGCTTCACGCGTCAAAAATGTGGAACACCTCACAGATCCCTTAATGGGGAAGAGGCCACTGACCTTAGAAAAATTCAAACGGATGTATTTCCGCACCTACTGAAGTTACACGCGATACATCCAACTCTTTACCCGGCTGTATGTCCGTGGTGCGGTGGAAGACCGACTCTCTACCACATATCGTGGGGGTGCGATCGTAAACCAAGCGACATAACCAATTTTCTCGGCGAACCTTTAACACCTAGTATGGAGCAGTGGGAGGCACACCTCGCTAGCTCGGACCCAGGGGTGCAGCTCGCACTACTGGATCAAGTCCGGCGGGCGGCTAAGGCCAGTGGAGCCCTGGACGTAGGGCCCCAACCATAAAGGCTCTAAAACGCCCCTCTCCCTTTCCCCTTCAATAAAGTTTTACTCTCTCTCTTCTAAACACAATTTTTTTCTAAACACAACTTGGACAGCCTATTTCCATCTCATTGTAGAGTACATAGTGTGGTACTCTAAATCGTTGTAGATTTGTTCTGAACACAATAGTCTCGTATACATTGTGCACCTTTTAAAAACGACAGTCTTTCTTGGAGACCTTCGACAGAAAAATTTCTGTCTGTCTGTCTGTCTGTCTGTCTGTCTGTCTGTCTGTCTGTCTGTCTGTCTGTCTGTCTGTCTGTCTGAACATTTGTCTGTTTGCCCGCCCTAACGATTCCTCAAATGGCATCAAACGGCAAACCCCATCCGCAGCACCGACCAATATTGCTCAAGGTTTAGCGTTCATAGTTGTGCGATTGTCATTTAAAAAGTAATTATTGCGCATATCTGAGGCGCCACAACAACGCTTCGATGTTTTCTATGCCTGCCTTTCTACTAGAAGAGGCAAACACAAGTAACTCTAAGGAATGTAGCGTTTAATCGCGCTGCGCTGACAGTGAAACACGATGCTCAAAAAGGTGTTTCCAACGCTTTGCCATGACGTCACGGTGGTGGCACCTGCCCGTCGCTTTGCGTTCTACACCTTATCACCTCCGAGACTGGCGCGCATCTTTCTCCGCGGGCTGCACGCTTTGGTTTTCAAAGATAACTGCCAGATAGCACTTGTGTCTAACGTGCTTTAATGCGCTCGTTCGCCTCCGCCACACGCTCGAGGCACTCTAACGCAGCGCTTGCCAAATACCATTCACCAATTTTCTTGCGCAGAGAACCAAACAGACGTTTTGTTCACTCTTTGTTCACAGTGTTCACCCTTTGTTCAGACTTTGTTCACAGTGTAATATGCAGATTCGGGCCAATTGTTTTTATGAAGACAGTCCCGTCCACGTTTTATTCGGTCTTTCCAACGTATGCGGAGTACTTATTAGCCCCGAGAAGGTTGAGTGGTGCCACCTGTTGGGAGGCCTGGGTGACATCACAGTAAGGACTATTCGATGTCTGCCGTTGTACGTCTACATAACATGCACCGACTTATTACGCTGTTTAGCTATTTGCGTTCGCTTTTCGCTTCTCTCAAGCCAGAGATCAATGACGAGAACAGCGTCGATAATGTTCCTAGTAAAACTACAGACACATTTACTTGGGCCTACGTAAAGAGACCAAGTATGCAGAGGCTAAGAAAAAAAACGTTCACATGCGCAATATTCAACTTATCTGTTCCACGGATGCGTGTGTAAGCCCTAAAAAATTTGGCGCACGCCAACTTGACCAGTCATAGTGCTAGTTACCTGACACTCTCGCCAGATCTCTAAAGAAAGAGCATCCAGAGTGAAATATGGCAGGCACAAAATGTAAAACCATGGATCGGATGATTCAGTTTGACTTGAAACCAGTGGCCGTTATTACGGCAGCTACCACGCAGAGGAGCAAACAAGCATTCCAAAGCTGTTTCATTTCACATACGGTTCGTTTAGTAGAAGGTAATGCATCTCTGTACAGTCGATACGGTGAACTAAAAATGTTATTGAGTGCTTCACTTGCAGCTTAAAAAATTCCAACCAATAAAATAACAAACACAGGAAACAAAAAATGAGACAGGAAAGTGACTAGACAAGCCGCTTCCCTGTCTCCTTTTTCGCTTGCAGCGTACGCAACGTATAGTGCTGTTATGAACGATTTTTGTGTGCGCCCAACTCAAAGTGCTTCATAGAAATAGAGTTAATTTTGATTTTATTTTAACCTCGTCATGATTGCTCTGCTGGTATGACTGGTCTGTCTCAAAAACTCTCTGAAGTCGATGGCATCAATCATACCATCCATGCTGACGGCATCACCATAAGGTGTACCGGTGGCAGCGATGGACGTATACAGGCTGTGCTACAGGAAGCTATTGAGGTTGTAGAAAACTACCTAAAACCAACTGGAATTCTGGCCTCGCCGCAGAACTCTGAACAGCTTCTGTACAGGCCCAAGCGCAGGGGCCCCAGACCGAGAAGATGGAAACCATTAGAGGATATTGATATCAGTCATAGGACAGGTGAGAGCAGCTTGATTCCCAAGGAGGACTCCCTCCGGGTTCTACGTATGACTATCCAGTCGAACGACTCCAATAAGCTCATGGTTATGAGTCTCGCCAGAAAAACTGACAATGTCACTAGACTAATAAGAAGAGTTGCCAACAGGCAACAGGGGCTTGAAGAATATAACCTTGTAAGTTTGGTGCACGCCTTTGTGATGTGCCATTTCACCTACGTTGCAGCCATGCACAGCTTCCAGAGGTCGGAGCGTGATAATCTGAACATGTTAGTGAGAAAGGCCATAGAGAGAACTCTCGGGCTTCCAATGTACACAAGCATGGACAGACTGTTCCGTCTCGGCATGCACAACATGCTGGAGGTAATTGCCGAGGCAGAAGAGAGGGCGTGATTCGCCAGGCTGTCCACCATGCGTTCCGGTAGAAACATCGTGTGAGAGCTAGACATTCCACCGATGGGAATCAAGTATCGCTTCTGCATCATTCCTCGTCAACAGCGAGAACAAGTCGTCATTGTCCCCATCCCGCGAAATGTGCACCCCGAGCATAACGAGGCTAGAAGAGAGACTATGGCGAAGGCTCTAATACGACATGCCGGGGACTGCTCCTTCGTCTATGCGGCCCAATATCCCGATGGGAAGGCGTATGCGGCCATGAGCATTAACCACGAGGGCAGTATCAGCAACTCGACAATGATCCGAACGACGGGCGGCTAAAATTTCAGAGCAAGTGGCTATTGCGTTCGCCTTGCTGAATAACAGGAGGTTAACAATTTACAGCGACTCGACATCGGCAGTCCGAGCATTTTCCAAGGGAACAGTATCAGAAACAGCTTTGCGGATTCTTATGGACAAAGACATCAAGCCACACACACCCGTTTGGTTCCCAGCTCATATGGGACGCATTGAGGGAGCCCCGCAATCTCATTAAGTCAGCCTACGTAGCTTCGCGAGGACTAGTAAACCGCGAAGCTATCGGGGGGCGTGGCGCTGATGTTTTGGAGAAAAGTGACTCTCCAATATTGTATAATTAACTGAGAAAATATTTTTTTACCTGGCGTGGAAAAAATACCCTCCATCACACAAAAAGCTAAGCAGACTTCAGGCTCTGACACTCGAGCTTCTACAGGTCGGGGCGTACCCTAATCTCACGCTATCGAACAAAATATATCCCGAAAACAGCCCACAAATAGACGTTCCTTCTGCGACAATATAGCTGCCTCGGAACATATGTTTTGGCGGTGCCACAGGTTAAGCTGTGGGGAAGTCATCACGCCGTCCAAATGGGAGGGTGCTTTTGCAAGCTCCGGACTCGAACAACAGCTATGTGCAGTCCACCGGGCCCGCAACCAACGTGGAAGCGGCTCGCCACGTGCTAATGCACGTTCCGAATGACCATATCAAGTTAATCCATTCATCTATCAACGGTGCGTAGGCTCCATCGTATGAGAATTTAAATCACGTTTGTGGGACGCTGCTAAGGAGAGATTTCATTTCAGGCCTCGATTGCCGACGGGTGTGAAAATCAAGAAAATGTTTTTACTTGGAAACAGCGAAATATTTCCACGTAACTATGTTGTGGTTTCGGCTTGCAACATACCGAATTTTCATAATTAACTCGAGCTCTTACACGGTGACTTTGTGAGATGAAAGTGTTTCGCCTGCACTGGGTTTGTTTTAGGGGCGTGGCTTGGCCGTCACTCGTATGTAACCACCAGTGGCACATACCCGAAACATGTATAACACTTGACTTCCAAGGTAGTGCCAGTGAGAGATTTCTTCTGTGCGTTGTTTAACAATAAAAAATAGTGCTCAATGTACATGCCAATGGCTGCTAATGGGGAATGAGAGACATGAGCATTCGGCTTTTAGTCAATGCGCGCGCTGCGATCCCCATTAGCAGCCATTGGCATGTACATTGAGCACTATCGGACAAGAAAGGGATGCTACATTATACTCGCTGGGTGTAACCTCCTTAGCTTTAGAAAGGTTTAGCGAGCGTTGAGCCGCAGTGCCATGAATACAATGAACTTGTATATACCATGAATGAACTCAAGGTGGTTAAAAATGAGAAGTAGATACGAAGCGCAAGCCGTAAGAAAGTAAAAGCCGAATTCTCCTGTCTCTCATTTCTCATTATCAGCCATTGGCATGTAAATTGAGCCCTATCTGACAGGGAAAGGTTGCTACGTTATACTCGCTGGGCGTAACCTCCTTGGTTTTCGAAAGGTTTAGCGAGCGTTTGGTCGCAGTGCCATGAATACAGTGAACTAGAATATACCATGAACTCGAGGTGGTTAAAGGTGGGAAGTGGACCCAAAGCGCAGGCCGAAAGAAAGTGTGCGTGTGCTACCTCTCGTTTAGTCCTTGGAATGTCCGCTGGATGGCGGTGCTTCTATATGGGGAATATATGATAAAAAGATGCGAGATGGTGGGACTTGGAGTGTTGAATAGATGAACGAACGGACACACTAACAGATGCATGGATGGACGCATGAACGGACGCAGGGGCGGATGCACGAAAGAACGCAGGGACGGACGCACAAACAGACGCATGGACGGTCACACAGACGGACGCATGGACGGTCACACAGACGGACGCATGGACGGACGAATGCTTCGCCCAACTCTCCATCATTCACTCCGTGGATATGCTGCCATTTTTTTTTTTTCATCGGTAGCATCCGCGTATCTGCGGATAGCGTTTCTGTCGGTGTGCCAAGCCCAACGCACGCGTGCAGTATTGATTTTAAAAAAAATATCTGGAATGTGCTCGCCACAGAATACCGCCCCAGCTGTAGTATAAGTTTTTTCACATACTTGCTCCGACACCGTGTTCTTTGGTCACATGATTTTCTTGAAACAACCTGAATAGTTTCGGTAAACCGAATGACTTCGATTATGTATGGTAGGTGTTAAGTGAGGATACTCTTGTTGCTGTCAGACCATGTCCTCTTGCAGCGTCGTAGCTGCTGTATGCTTGTAAGTACAGCTTTAAATAGTCATGCAAATTGGTTTTTCGTACAATGGATATCTTCGAGCTGCAACCTGTAAACAGACACTACGTGTGATACCGGTCGTCGCATCAGTGAGATGAAGAATGTTCAATTATAACACGGGCCATTCGCTAGGTGAGTGCGCTGCTGAAAAAAACCAGTATATATATATATATATATATATATATATATATATATATATATATATTATGCGTGAATACACTTTATAAGCGACCCCGAACCATCCACCGCCGTCGGCGGCATCCGCACTCTTCTCTCTCTCTCTCTCTCTCTCTCTCTATATATATATATATATATATATATATATATATATATATATATATATATATATCGGTGTCAGTAACGCGCCTTATATCCAGATGGTAGCGTTGCCTCCCGGACATCCATCGCAGGACCCGCTCTCGACGGGAGACAGAGAGAAGGCGGGCGGGCGAGAGAGAGGGTGCGCGCGCAGCTGCAGCGAGCGAGGAGAGCGGAGGAGCGAGCGAAGGGGGAGGGGGACGCGCGCAGCGGCGTTAAAGATATAAGGCGCGTTACTGACACCGATATCAGCGTCGCGTCCGTGGCTTATTCGGTAGAGCGTCGCGCTGCGGCCCGCCAAGTCCTCTTTTTTTTAAACATAGAGAGAAGACTGCGGACGCCGCCGACGGCGGTGGATGGTTTGGGGTCGCTTATAAAGTGTAGTCACACTTAAAAGTGCCGATCATGGCCCTTGTTTGCAAACATTCATATCCGTGGTGTTCACACGTGAAGTTATCATTACCCTTTGTTGCACGGCAGCACACCGGACCAGCACTTTACTCATATCAAGGTTTAGGACATTGCAACTCCTTTTGACTGTTGAGAAGTAAAAAAAAAAATCTGTGCAAACGATCCGACTAAATGGGCATCTCCACATTAATCAAATTTCCGGTGTGTGACCGTACTAATTTGGTTATTTTAAGATTGTCAACTCGTTGTTAGTCACATACATGCTTATCTAAAATCTCCTGCTAGAAAAAATGCCATTCTGTTCAATCCCCTAGATTTTTTGCAGAGGCCGACGCAACTTTCATGATTAGTGCTAATGCAGTTAGTGAATTCAAAACGTCCGAAAATCATCTCAAGTATATCGGCACGTATGTTTTAATCCTAAAGTCTATGCCTACTTGTATGAAAGTTTCAAACACTTAGCAGATTTTCAAAGAATCGATTTTTGAAATACGCGGTGATAACAACGAATGCCTTGCTGCCGTGCATAACAATTTTCACTCTTGGTCTCCCGTTAGGACGGGAGTTTGCCTAACCTAAGTCATATCATCGAAACTTTACACAGCGTAAATAACTTTCACTAGTTATGAAACCTCCCAAATGCTTCCTTCGAAGAATGGCGTCAGGATATTGAGGAGTCATCACTACCGCATGGCTGAAGAGCGCATGGACAACTATCGCAGAAGAGGGCGAAAAGCGGTGGTGAAGTGTGCGAATCCTTGCCATGACATCACACCGCCGCGACAGCAGCGACGCCAGTGTTCGTTCTCGCGGCTACTCGTTGTTGCGTAAGATGCTTTAGAGGCGAAGCACTATAGGGTCGAGGCTTGTCCGTCCACTAGTATGTCCATCACGGGGAGATATATGGATGTGAGACACTAAAAGGAATAAACAGTAGACAGCTATCAATAATAATTGCGTCAGAAATATATGAAACACCTAAAGCACGAACACTTCTATGCTACTCCCCGACTCAAACGTAGACATTGGCTGTGTTCCAATTCTTAGGCAGCACGTAGACAGTATACGCAGACTGCTTAGAAGATAGCACCGAGCCCACGCTGTCCAAAAATTGTAACACATCTGGGCGGCTTTTAGGCGACGCTGCGCCACCTCACGTTCCAGTGACCTTTGTTCCAGTGACCTTTGTTTCCAGTGACCATTCCTATTCCAGCGACAATTCCAGTGACCTTTGTTTTACGTCTTTGCTATAAAATGTGCATTGTTTTTTAATTTTCGATAACGAGGCTTTGAAGAGCGGGCATTCGTACCAAACGCTTTACCACCTTTTTTTTGTTTGACTAAATAGAAGAGGAATATTTGAACAAACACTGACATGTTTCCTTGTGACACAAGTGTGGTCACAAGACAATTTAAGAGAAAACACCTCCGCATTAAATGCAATGATAATTACGCAATCACAGTTTGCAAAACATACACTGTAACGCTAACGGTGCGCTATCTTCGGCGTGTGAGGCTGGACGGCCCACGGGACGGCTTTAAGCTCTCCCTTAGTTGAGTACCAAGTACTCTAAATCATTACCCACTTTTTCTACCCCCCCCCCCCTATTCGAGATTCAACGTAAGGGACGGCTTTGGCTCTCCCGTAGCCGAGTACTACGTACTCAAAATCGTTAACCACTTTTCTAAACACATCGGAGGACGAAACCGGAAGTCATCAAGGGTCGGGACGGCTCAGTGCTCTCCTACAGTTGAGTACGAAGTACTCTAAATCGTAGAACATTTTTTTTTCAAAACCGGTAATGTTCTGGCCTAGTTGAGTACCTCGTACTCTAAATCGTTAACCATTTTCCCAACCCCCCCTACCCCCCCCCCTCACTGTATGATAGTGTATGTAGCCTAAGCTCTCCATTAGTATAGTACCACGTACTCTAAATCACTAAACACTTTTAAATGCAAAGCATTTCTTAGCGAACTTCGGTGACTTTGAGCGTATCTATCTATCTATCTATCTATCTATCTAGTCACCTATGACTTTTAGCTCTCCTGGCCGTTTCAATAATGGTATTGATACAAAACTTGGTATGGCATAACGTGACTGTATGAAGAACATATTTCATATTTCACTAGTCATAATATGAAAGTCATGACATGTATGTCATGAATGTCATGATTTACATTTCATGGTCCTGCAGCTCTTGCAGTGGTTTCGTTCACATGACATGTTGCAAAACTGGTATGGTATGACATGATTGCATGCCGAACACGAGCGACCAAACCTAACATGAAGATCATGACATGCGTGTCATTTAACAACATGACTACATGCCAGGCTCACGATGCGCTCGCGGCCATTTCTCTAGCGTCACATATACCAAATTTAGTATTACGGTATGCGAATAGATGACGAAGGTATGTGACTGGTGCAAACATGATAATCATGAGATGCGTGTCATGTAACAACATCACCACATGCCACGTTCATAATGCGCTGGCGACAGTTTCACTAGGTTCATTTATACCAAATTTGGTATTACGGGACGTGGATGGATGACGGAGGTATGATACTGATACAAACATAATACACATGAGATGCGTGTCACGTAACAACATGACTACATGCTACGCTCATGAAGCGCTCGTGGTTGTTTCGATAGCTTCACATGTACCAAACACAGTATTGCGTGACGCGAATGGACGACATAGGTAAATGACACATCCAAACATGATAATCTTGACATGCGTTTCATGTAACAACATGACTATATGCTACACTCATGATGCACTCGTGGCCATTTCGCCAGCTTCACATATGCCAAATTTTGTATTACGTTACGTCAATTGATGACGAAGGTATGTGACTAGGGTAAACATGATCATCACGAGACGCGCGTCATGGGAGAACATGACAACATACCACAGTCAAGGCGCTATTACATTTCGACGTGACGCGATGCGCGTACTCGCGCGCGTTCATTTGGTCACGTCACGTGGCGTTGCCACGCCAGGCGCCGATCTTGCCATATACTCGCAGGAACGCACCGCGCTGCGTTGCTTTGACGCATGCTCGTTTCAGCGCGTCTGGCGACCCTCTGTCACGAAAAAGAGGGAGACGCAGTGTTGTCTGGGTAGCGCATCAGCTCGAGCATGTCGCCATTCGCGCCGGTTGCTGTCGGGACGGGCCGATGGACGCTACTCGCGCCGGTCGCGCCTGGCTTCAGATTATAGAGTGCTCGTGTTTTGCTATCGTACACTCTAAAAAAAGAGCGAGTAAAAAGGGTGTCTTTTTGTCCCAAAACAATAATCGTCATCTATATTGCGTTCCATCCTTACGCTATCGCCCCACGCCCGGTACATTCCGGTCACGATCGGCATGCCCATTATCAGGGTTACATTGCATTCTCGATAGGAAAGTGGCCAGCGCCGAGTTTTCAAGAAAGGAAGCGCACGCAAGCCTGATGACGATTATTGTTGAGGGACAAAAACACACCCTTTTTACTCGATATTTTTTTTAAAGTGTAGCGCCGCTGTGCCCAGCGTGAATGCGCGTCAACGCTACATCGGAGTATATTGGGCCCTTTATGATGCGCTCGCGGCCGTTTTGCGAACTCCACATATAGCGAATTTGTTGTTACGTGACGTCAATGGATGACGAAAGTATATGACTGGGGCAAACATGATAATGCTGACAAGCGTGTCATTTAAGAAAACGACAACATTCCACGCTCATTCCGTGCTCGCTGCTGTTTCGACAGCTCCACAATAATGATTTTGATTGATTGATTGATTGATATGTGGGGTTTAACGTCCCAAAACCACTATATGATTATTAGAGACGCCGTAGTGGAGGGCTCCGGAAATTTAGACCACCTGGGGTTCTTTAACGTGCACCCAAATCTGAGCACACGGGCCTACAACATTTCCACCTCCATCGGAAATGCAGCCACCGCAGCCGGGATTCGAACCCGCGCCCAGCGGGTCAGCGGCCGAGTACCTTAGCCACTACACCACCGCAGCGGGGAATAATAATTTTGGTATTGCGTGACGTGAGTAGATGACGGAGGTAAACGACACATCAAAACATGATAATCATGTCACGTAAGTCATGTACGGCATAATTTACTTCCGCTTCGTAGCATTGTGCTGATTTTAGAGTGACACATCAACGTTCCTCATTCGTGCTTCGCATTTCAGTGGTTCCCACTGTACGTGGGATCTGCCCATTTCTTATATCCCACGGTTTCCTAAGCATTTCACTAAAATTCCTCCAAAGCGAATTCGTTCGCTGTTTTGTCAGACCACTTGACTGATATTATAATCGCCAACCAATCCCCAGTAACGATGGAGTGTGAAATGAAATTAGTGTAAAGTGAAGCAGCGGGACAGATTGTTTCAGCGTGACAAAGGGGTTGTCTATCGAATTCCACTATCGTGTGGGAAGTGTAAGATCTGTCAAACCAGCTGTCGTGTAAATGAGCGGTTAACGGACCACAGAAAATCTATGAAAGGGAAGCCTACGCCTCATTTCTGCCTGCATTGCAAGGAGCATAAATGTCGTCCTTCACTAAATGTCGAAACTAGAAGACGGGACCGTGTTCCTACATAAGCCCACTGAATTGTGTGTGCCGAGGCCGGCGGTGAACCTACGTAAACTCGAGTCTGAATATCAAACCTGCCACTTGCTATAACCATGTGTCGTTGCTTTTTCTTTATACGTGTGTTTATTTTTTAGGGGCGAAGCTCCTTATGGCGTGGCTTGTGCGTCCCTCGTAGTACGTAACCACTAGTGGCACATACCCGAAATAGCGGTCCTTACAATGTCTGCTGGATGGAACACTTGTATATGATGAATACATGATGAAAAGATGTGACATGGCTGTGCTTGGAGTTTTCTCTAGACATATGAACGGACGAACGGACTGACACACGCACGGACGGACAGACAGAGGGGCGCACGGACGGATGGACAGACAGAGGGATGGCCGCAAAAAGAGATGGACGCACAGACAGACGAATGAACAAATGGACGGATGCACCAAGGATCACACAGATAGGCGGATGCAAGAACAAATGGACAGACAGACTGACGAACGCTGCGCCCCACCAATCATCATTCACTCCGTGGATATGCTGTGATTTTTTCTGAAAACAAACCTCAGCTGTTAGCCTGTTCCTGTCCGTGCCCTCTTTCCTTTTGTTCGTGCTTTGTCGCGCAATTCCGATTCACAATGCCAAAACAACTCGCCCAACACTCGGTTCTTTCAATCCCTACGAATGCATGGACCGCAGCATCACGTGTTGATTCTTGGGGCACCGGACGTTTGCGTTAATAGTCGGATACATCTTTGTAATTCTGTGGCATTTCCTACGAAAAGGTGCATGCATACCAGCCTGCTCCAATCGACGTGCACTCTGGACTGACGTCATGAGATAGGTGGGCGGTAACCGCGCGCTTTCGTAGAGCATTGCCGAGCGTATGCGTATGAGTATTTCCTGAGTTGCGGAGGTCTAGGCTGGCATGCTTCGCTTATTAGTGCAGGAACTTCGCAGATTGATTAATCGGTATCCAACTATATTGTTTCTTTTCACTTGTCACACTGGCAAAGCCACGCATACAGCATTGCCATGTACTGAATATGCATGTATAGTATAGCAATGGGCGGAAAAGGGGATGGTAGGTTAGGACAAGTGAGGGTGCGGAGGAGCCATGGGAGGGTAAGAAGGATAGACAACACTGCTTTATCGTGCAGCGTCATCAACGCATAAATGACACAGGGATATGGCGGGCAGATCTCTTTGCGCATGCTGCCTCCGGATGTTGATTCAATGTGAATAATTATGTTTCACTTCTCAGTGAATAAAAAAATGGCAGCATATCCACGGAGTGAATGATGGATAGTGGGGCGAAGCGTCCGTCCGTCCATTCGTTCTTGCTTCCGTCCATCCATGCGTGCGTCTGTGTGGCCGCCCGTGCGTTCATCCGCCCGTCTGTGCGTGCGTCTGTTCGTGCGTCCGCAAATTCATCTGTGCATCCGTCCTTGCTTTCGCCCACGCATCCGCTCCTGCGTCCGTTCATGCGTCCATCCGTCTGTCCAGCCATCCGTGCGCCCGTCCATGCATCTGTCTGTGTGTCCGTTCGTCCACCTATTCAACACTCCAAGTACCACCACCTTGCATCTTTTCATCATATATTCCTCATATGGAAGCACCGCCATCCAGCGGACATTCCAAGGACTGAACGAGAAGAGGCACACGCACACTTTCTTTTATTAAATGTATGTTGGAGAGGTACGCACACATTCTTACGGCTTGCGCTTCGTGTCTACTTCCCACCTTTAGCCACCGCGAGTTCATTGTATATACTAGTTCACTGTATTCATGGCACTGCGGCCCGACGTTCGCTAAACCTTTCTCAAACTTAGTAGGTTATGTCCAGCGAGTAAAACATAGCAACCCTTTCTTGTCTTCTGTGCGTTGTTGAAGAATAAAAAATTCGCAGCGTGTGCGTTAACTAAAAGCCGAATTCTCCTGTCTCTCATTCTTCTTAGCAGTCATTGGCATGTACATTGAGCACTATCTTTCATTGTTCAACAACGCACAGAAGAAATCTCTCACCGGCACTACCTTGGAGGTCAAAATTTAATACTAGTTACACAGCGGCTACGAGGGACGAACGCTTGCCACTGTAATCAGCTTCACCCCTTTCTCGTCATTTCTATATGCCTCGATTAGGCACGTTGAAACTGCGGGGACGGCTTTAAGCTCTCCCATAGTAGAGTACGCTGTGCTCTAAATTGTTACCCCCTTCTTCTAACCTCCCCCTCTATCCACGTGTCAATCTTGTTTCGTCGAGCTGCTTGCTACTACGCATTCGTACCAATCGGCCCAGCTATCTACTTATTTGGGACATTTTTTTTCTTCTGGCCTTCTGTCTCATTGTTTCGCATGCATCCAATTAACCCCATATCCGCCGCGAAAATACGAAAGTGATGCCCTATGGATCTCGGCATCCAACGATTCCGCGTTGAAAACTTTGGTTTGAGTAGGCATCGAACTAAGGGCTACGGCATGGTAGGGTGGTAATCTGCTACACAGCAAGCCTTTGATTGGAGCTGCTTCCGAATAAGCCCCGTGGAGATTTTACGCAATGCGTGAAGCCTTCTTAACGTCTCTGAGTTTGCTTGCTTGAAGCACAGAAACGCTGCAGGAGCGAAGGCATGCTGACTGGACAACGGGTGAGGCCCACCATTTACACGTTGAATCATCGCCAGCAACAGAAGCATGCACATGTGCAGATGCGCATGTTGCCTCACAAAACCACAGTGCCTGCCTCGGTACGTGATTCGCATAATAAATAATTTTGCGTACCGGCGAATTAGCACCTGTACTTGCACTAGGAATTGAAGGATGGTTTGAAAGGGCTCATGTTTGTGTACACACGTAATGTATGTAATTGGGCTAGTTGGATCCAACTTATGATGATTAGCGCCAAAAAAAAACACGAAATAACAAGGAAGGTTTGTATGGTCTATTTCTTTGTTATATCGTGTCTTTTTTTTCCGCTGACTTTCATAAATGAATGCAGACGTTCCTTGCCTTCGTGCGTGGTTGAAGCGTCTATGCAGAAGTGAAGTAAGTCTGCCGATAGAAAAAAAGACTCGATCGGGGCCCGAATTTCACTATCGCGTTCCACTCTCGCCACCAACCTCTAGCCTCGTCCAACAATTTTTTTAGGGGCGAAGCTCCTTAGGGCGTGGGCTGTGCGTCCCCTGTAGCCTGTATGTAGCCACCTCTAGTTTAGTTCTTGCAGTGTTCACTAGATGGCGGTACCGTCCCCTGTATGTAGCCACCTCTAGTTTAGTTCTTGCAGTGTTCACTAGATCGCAGTACCGTCCCCTGTATGTAGCCACCTCTCGTTTAGTTCTTGTAGTGTTTACTAGATGGTGGTACTTGTAGCTGATGATGAAAAGATGCAAGATGTTATAAACTAGAAAGCGGTACTTGTAGTTGATGAAAGACGCGAGATCTTATAAAATAGGAATGATGTCACATATGGCGCGTGTCATTGGTTGAAGGCAATCGTTCGATTTAGTGCGGCGACGTACGCTAGGGGGAGCGATGTAATAAAATCGAGTGGGAAAAATGTACAGAGGATTCATGGTTTACCAGGTTTACCTCCGGAGCTTCGCCCACTCATCATCATTAACTTCGTGGATATGGCGGAATTTTTTTCACGCAAAGCATTTCTTAGCGAACTTTGGTGACTTAAAGCGTATCTATCTATCTATCTATCTATCTATCTATCTATCTATCTATCTATCTATCTATCTATCTATCTAGCCGCCTACGACATTTAGCTCTCCTGGCCGTTTCGATAACGGTATCGATACCACACTTCCTATGGCATACCATGACTGTATGAAGAACATATGTGACTAATCATACATGAAAATCATGAGATGTGTGTGATGAATGTCATGATTGACATTTCGTGGTACCGCCACCCTTACGGTGGTTTCGTTCACAAGGCATGCTGCAAAACTGGTATCGTATGACATCATTGCATGCCGAACACACGCGACCAACCGTAACATGAAAATCATGACATGCGTGTCATGTAACAACATGACTACATGCCACGCTCATGATGCACTGGTGGCTGTTTCGCTAGCTTCAATTATACCAAATTTGGTATTATGGGACGTAAATGGATGACGAAGGTATGATACTGGTGCAAACATAATAAACATCAGATGTGTGTCATGTAATAATATGACTACATTCTACTCTCATGATGTGCTCGCGCGGAGCAGTTTTGCTAGCTTCACATTTACCAAACTCGGTATTACGTGACGCCAATGGACGACATAGGTAAATGACGCATCCAAACTTGATACTCATGACATGCTTGTCTAGTAACAACATGAATACATGCCACACTTATGACGCGCTCGCGGCTGTTTCGATAGCTTCACATGTGCCAAATTTCGTATTACGTGACGTCAATGGATGACGAAGGTATGTGACTGGTGCAAACATGATAATCATGAGATGTGTGTCATGTGAGAACATGACTACATACCACAGTCAAGGTGCCAGTACATTTCGACGTGACGCGGTGGGCGTGCTCGCCGGCGTTCATTTCGTCGCGTCACGTCGGCGTCACCACGCCAGGCGCCGGGCTTGCCATATAATCGCAGGCGCGCGCCGCGCTGCGTTGCTTTGACGCATGCGCGTTTCAGCGTTTCCGGCGTCCCTCCGTCATGAAAAGAGGGAGACGCAGTGTTGTCTGGGTAACGATCGGTGCGAAACGCAGCATGTCGCACTTCATGCCGGTTGCCGTGGGGCCGTGCCAACGGACACTTGTCGTGCCTGGAATGCTCATGTTTAGCTAACGTAGCGTCACTGTGCCCAGCGTACGCGTGGCAGCGCTACGTTGGAGTATATTGGACCCTTCACGATGCGCTCGCGGCCGTTTTGCTAGCTCCACATATACCAAATTTGGTGTTACGTGACCTCGATAAATGACGAAAGTATATGGCTGGTGCAAACATGAAAATGCTGACAAGCGCGTCATTTAAGAAAATTACAATATACCCCGCTCATACCGTGTTCGCGGCCCTTTCACTAGCTCCAGATATAGCAAATTTGGTATCACGTGACGTGAATAGATGACAAAGGTAAACGACACATCCAAACTTGATAATGACACGCAAGTCATGTACGGCATCATTTGCCTCCACCTCGTAACATTGTGCTGATTTTAGATTAACATATCAACCTTCCTCATTCATGCGTCGCATATCGTCGATTCCCTCTATACGTGGGATTTGCCTTTTTTTTTTCATGCGTCTATGAGTGTCTTACAGTAAAATCTGCCTGCCATAAAACTGCGTAATTTGGTTTGTGGGCTCACGCGTTTTCGTTTCGTTGTACCACCGAGTGTTGTATAAAGTTGGTTTCGCTTGTCTGAACCCATTTCGCACGTGCGTGGCTAGGCACGCGTGCGAAGCTCTCCACAGACTATATGAAACATTCCTAAGCATCCTTCAGATAATAGAAATTCCAAATGGTACGCTTTTACTATCCGATTCCCGCGAAGATCGCATCAACGAATCACCGCTGGAGTATTTGCATGCAACATTGCCTGCAACGCACGTGCACAGGAGATGGAAAAAAAAAGCTCTCGGATGCATTGACGCGCAGTTCTGTACGCCAATCGATAACCGGCAAGAAAGCTCGGATAGCTTTTTCGAATGCGTCATCGCTTTATTGCGTGCCGTGTGAACCCAGCACGGATGATAGAGCGCACAGATAATCGGAGACATATAAATGCGCAGTGAAAGCGGACTCGATTCCAGCCGGCGTTTCTTTATCGCCCCGCCTGGCTCCACGAGGGAATCCCGACGGCAGAGGAACTGTTCAACACCTACGGAAAAACAACGTCACTCAGCTGTTTGCGTCTATCTGCATACACACTGGGGCTACACCACAGCCTTGCGATGTCACCGAGTCAGTTCGTAGGGATCCGTGGCGCAGCGGCGAGAGATGGTCCACTGCGCAATCATGGCGACACTCACTGACTAGAGGGCCACTCTGCAGACGGCTGGACTATTCAATTGAAATGATACGTAATCAATATTATTATAAAAATTCTTGTGGTTTCAGGTCCCAAACTCACCAAGTGATTATGAGAGACAGCGTAGTCTAGGCTAAGCGGGAAAAACGCCAAGGCGGCAATGTCGATAGCTTAAAATTCTTCTTATCACTCATATCTGCGTGATAAAGAAGAAAGACGTCCAAGCTTTCCTTGACTGCCTAAATGGCATCGAGACCTCCATCAAGTTTACTGTGGAAAAAGAAAAAGACGGTTGCCTCCCTTTCTTGGATGCAGTTGTAAAACGTACTCCCACAGGCCTCGCATTCGCTGTGTACCGAAAGCCAACGCACTCCGGTAGATACCTCGACTATGAGTCAGTCCACCCGGTAGCCCACAAACGCTCAGTGATTCGGTCTTTAGTTCAACGAGCGATTCGCACTTGTTCCGATGAAGGAAGCCTGCAGGAGGAGCTGCGGACCAATGAAGATGACCTGGTCAGGAATGGATACCCCAAGATTTTTATTAGGAAAACAACTAAATCCGTCATGCATAAACTGCAGTCAACTAGTCAAGCCATGCATAACACATCGTCTACGAAAAATCGTGCATCGATTCCTTATATTCGAAATATAAGCAAAGCCCTAGCCCGTCTATTCAGAAAACGTGGTGTACAGATCGCGCATGTTCCAGCGAGCAAGCTTAAGGCTGAGTTACTAAATGTGAAGGATCCTCACCCTCGGCAACACTTTCCTGGTGTTGTCTACAAGATACCATGCGCCGATTGCGAATTGGTGTACATTGGCACGAGTGGAAATTACTGCAGACGTCTGATGCAACACAAGAATGACGTCGCCAAGGGCCACACAGTGACAAATGCACTCGCAGAGCATGCCGAGAAGACGGGCCACGAGATAAGCTGGGACAACGCACGCATCATGGTCACGGAGAAGAATTTTACAATCAGACTGAACCTCGAATCACTAATCATTCAGACGACAAGTAACACAATCAATAGATCATCTGGCACACTAAACCACGTGTACTCTCGGACTTTGCGTCATGCGCTCAACGTTACATAAGAACCTGTTGCTCAGCCGTCATCCCATTGTGAACAAGGGATCCGTACGGATCCCGAAACGTCTTTGTTTTTATTTGACATTGGTCAGTGACCTGTTTTTTCAACAATGCCTTTACCTGACCAGACGGCATTCTGTCGAACTCTCGACTACGACAGCGTAGTCGAAAACTTCTTTTGGGACGTTAAACCCCACATATCAATCAATTAGTCGAAAACTTCGCAAATTTTGACCACCTTGAGTTATTTATTGTGCCCCTTAAAGATAAGCGCAGAGAAGCGACTAAAAGAAGTGCGTTGTATTACTGAGCCTTGCAGATATTTTAGAACAACAAGATGTTTCGGGTGCAAAGACCAAACAAAATTCGGAAAGTTATTTGCTTCTTAGGAGTTCTCAATTCCATGATATAGGAATCACGCGCTTGCCAAATTATACGAAACATGCGACTTTGTATGTGTACAAACCTGTAAGTGTACAAACTGAAACTCGTTGTCGAATCTTTCATTTGCCGTGACATGGCAATGTGTTCGCTCATGTTTTGTTCAACTTTGTGACCTATTTCTTGCTGTTTTTATTTTTATCATTGTAAATTTCGTATTCTAAGCGAGAACGGGTAGCCAGTGCATGCAGCCTTGAAAACGTTAACTTTTCCAACACATCATTTGAATGATCAAGAATATAGAACTCTACGCGTGAACCTTCTGTAGTTATTCATTTCAAATCTGCTTCATTGGCTTTTTCACTGATTTCAATATCTAAATAAATCAACAAGTTAAAGGCGATAATAAAACCTATAGTTGGATGTTGTTCAATAAGAGCACGTCAGTATAAAACGGCATTTATATTGCGAGAACAGTTCCTGTTCCAACATTAGTCAAAGTGGTCGCCATGTGAATGGGATCAGCGGGTAGATAGCAAGGTGTGCACTGGGATTCAGTACGAGGAAGCTGATTCTGCTTCAACCACTGACAGACTTGATTGATTTTGTGGGGTTTAACGTCCCAAAACCACTATTTGATTATGAGAGACGCCGTAGTGGAGGGCTCCGGAAATTTTGACCACCTGGGGTTCTTTAACGTGCACCCAAATCTGAGAACACGGGCCTACAACATTTCCGCCTCCATCGGAAATGCAGCCGCCAAAGCCGGGATTTGATCCCGCGACCTGCGGGTCAGCAGCCGAGTACCTTAGCCACTAGACCACCGTGGCGGGGCAACCCCTGACAAACTCAGATTCATTATTAACAACAAGCTGCTCCGACATGTATGGTCAATTTCCGGGGCCTCTCCAAACGCGGTTAACCAGAATGACATCGGTTGAATACAACATGATCACTGCGGTTAACGAGTGCAAATCCCGATTGTTAAAGCGTTCTTTCAGCCAGTAAGGCTGAACAACGTTCACGTTTTTTTTCTCTGTTTAGAGGTCGCGGAATCACAGGAAGCATTGTTTTTTAATTATGCGCTCCAGGAAAGTCTGTACCAATGTGTCTATTCGTAAAGCAGCGTACAGTGTTAGCACTACAAAAAGGCACATGGACCAATGCTCATGCACTTATTCACAGTGATTTAATAAAAACAAGAATCCACTCGTAAGAATAAGTTCGGAAAACACAAATGTTCACACAAATTGAATGTCGACACATCACATAAATGTTCACAAAAATGTCACAGCAGATCATTCGGCACTTACACATATTGTCTTTACAGGCTCCCGCACACCGTCTCCAACAGTCCTCCATGCAGAAACCAATTGCTTTCTTTGTTACTCTCCATTGTCAAGAGTATTTTACTACGTTCTTTTTAACAACCTCACCCTTCTTCAACGCTCATGTCATCTACGGACTGTTACGAATACAGAGGCGCCCTCCGTGATGTTATGCCTTACAAGATCAATGCCACATGGCGACAACCACCCTCACCGCCACTAGCTCACAAACACACACACACACAAAAAAAAACTGGATACATGGCCTACTCGAACCAGAAACACCCCCGGCTCTGCTCCTCAGGGGCAGCATTTTGCCAACGACTGAGAGTCACAACAACACATGCACTCATGTCAAAGCATTGTCACTTGAAAGATATACTGACCCTTGTAGCGGAGGTTGCGCGCGTGCCTGTTTTTCACAATGACTTCAACGACAGCAGCAAGAAGCAAAGACACAAGAAGTCAAAGACAAAGTGGCACGCTAACCGGAAGCTTCGACTCCGACATTAGGAAGCTGCATGTGAAAGGAGGGTAAACATGAAGAAAGGATTTAGAGGGCGTATTGGAAGCGCTACGCACCACGATAAGCTAACAACAGATCGACAACTCAAGGGCAAATCAAGGAGAAGTGAAGAGAAAGAGAGAGGAACGCTCCTGATCGGTAACAATAGGAGGCTTACTAGAGCATGACATGTCATGTGCCGCAGTGAGAGGACATTTGTGCAACACAGGTTAAAGTGTACCACCCTGTCTAAGTTCATAATTTTTTTTCGCCGCCAAATAGCCAAGAACACTAAGAGAAACGCAGCCCAAAGTCTGCAAAAATATGGTCGAACAAATACACACACGACATAGGAGCTGAATTTAGACTGAGTCATTTATTCAAGGGTAGGCATGACCAAACTGATGCCATGACAAACCATATTTTTTCTTTGGCCAGCAACGCCACTAACTGATTTTTATTTGGAAACAAAATGGCTCTTCTTTGTCTATGCATCAATTCTCGTGCAATAATAAAGATGACCTTCGCAATAAATGAAGTTTAGCGTCTGTACTATATCGATCTTTGTTCACGTTTACATTCTTAACTTTTGTGTTGCTTCTCTCGGGATCTTATCGAACCAACAAGCGCGACTTGGCCCGGAAACTATGGGAGAACGAAAATAGGGCGTCGGCAAAATTGTCGACGGGGTTTCAAAGATTTGTCGTTCAAGTGCAAAGCCTTTTTGATATGTTTTCGAGGCGCAGTGATAGCGCGGATTCAACAAAAATTTCCGAAATTGCACAAATAGTTGTTGAGGTATATCGTCCCTAAACCACCATATGGTTACGGGAGACGCTGTAGTGTGGAGCTCCGGAAGAGTAGACCACCAGAGGTTCTTTATTGTGCACCTGATTTTAAGTATTCAGGCTGCAGGCAGTTTCACATCAATCCAATATGCTGGCACCGGGCCGAGATTCGATCTCGTGACCTGTGAGTCAGTATTCTAACACCATAACCACTGCATGATCGGAGTGGGCGGACTAGCGAAGTCAGCAACATAAGCATCGTTTGCTCGCTAGTACATGTGGTGATAGGCCACAAGCGATCATTAGCTTTTGTAGAGGTTCATGGCGAAGGCGTCCATGTCGCATATGTACACAGTTATATCAACGACTAGAAGACATGTGGAATGGGGACGTCGTCGTTCTGGCCTGTTTCGCCTCGCTATAAAGCAGCATTGGCAAAATCGACTGACGCTTACCGAGGTGAAAATATATTTACAGATTTTCCTTGCTGTTTCGCACTTCAATGCGAAAAAATGCTGCCATTTAGGAGACTCCACACCAGGGTGTTAATATATTTTCTCTTGTCCGCGTCTGTAGAGGCCTTCGCAAGTTATAAAAAAGTAGTTATAACAAAATCAGTATTAAAGTGTGAAGCGAAAGATTTGCACCATCTCATCAATAATAGCGCTTCAAGGACGCATTTGTTTTTCTTACAAGCAACAGCCATGGTTG
The DNA here is from genome assembly GCA_013436015.1 of Rhipicephalus annulatus. Lineage (NCBI taxonomy): Eukaryota > Metazoa > Arthropoda > Arachnida > Ixodida > Ixodidae > Rhipicephalus > Rhipicephalus annulatus. The sequence goes on along the minus strand of WOVY01006911.1, from coordinate 29,943 downwards.
TCATTACCCTGCCAGAACACTCAAACATTACGAAACGCTTAGCTACATATTTCTGGCATTGCTTGTGCACTCTGGTTCTGTCAGTGTGTCCGAATATCACAAAGTCAATATAAGTATTTTACGCAAAATGAGGCTGCAAGATTGATGCATTTTGATAAAAAAACTATGAAGATGTCAATCAAAGGAGGTAGAACTTATTATTTAGAAAGAAAAGCCCGGTAAAAATTCTTATTTGCTACTATAGACACGCCAAATGACGTACCGTGTGGGAAAAAAAAGAGCCGGTTGAATGAAAACTGCAGCATATTTTATCGAGCACGTAAAACACTAAAGCGCTTAGAGTGCACCTCAGTCTTGCATCACCTTCACTTTTCTAAACGCTCCTGCGCAACAGAACCTCCTTAGTTGGTTTAAGATGTCCATGTTCGGGAAGAAGGTGTTTACATTTCACCCTTTTCGCTTCTTTTGCACTTCAGCGCGGGCGGTCTCTTCCTGCGCGCTCCTGAACTGTCCTTAGCAAAAGCCTAAAGTAGAGGGACAAGAACGAGAAATTTAATTTTCTCCCTAACGGGCGCTTACAGCGAACGAAAATACGCTTTTCTATACACAATCTAGGGCCTTCAATCTCATTCAGCAATGCTCGCATGTCGTGGGTTCTCGCGCTGGTGACATAAATCTCCGAGGGACGCTACGACATTATGCCCGTAATTGTATTACGACCTCAGCTGAACGCAAGCTCAGCGAAACGAAGATTGAAAACCCGCTATAAAGAACTTCGCGTACTTCCACGCAAATGAAATGATTCATGATTCGATTCCAGCCTTTTTCCTCCTACTGCGAATAAAGCATGCCTCTACAACGCAGAAAATGTGCTTATTGCATTTAATCCACTTGATAAATGCTTATAGTGACTATAATTGGGTAACTTAAATAATTATTTCACGGAGTAGACGCAATCCAATCTTTCTAACATATTTACGCACATCAGCTGCAATGGAAGGAAATGTCTTTGAATGATAATGCATATAGCCGGATTATATTACGTATATCAGGTATGATCGCCCACTCTTAAAAGTTGGTTGGAAGGATGGAACGACAAAATTTCATGACATCATTTAGCACGAGACATTCTAGAGGTGCCCCCCACCTTATCAAAAGCTGAGCCCAAACTATTGTGTCCACTAGTGGTGGTTACACAGACCAAAGCTTATCCGGATCTGGCGATCTCTCTCCTCAGTAGCACAGGAGAAGGCAACACGGACAAATGCATGAGCTGTTACTTTAAAGCCACGCTGGGACATACACTAAGGAAATTTCGAAAAGTAACAAAAACATACCATAGAGAAATAAAAAAAGGTGAAGAGTGGACACTCCCATAGACCCCAGCGGCCCAATCGACTCTTGCACACCTAGTGGTTGATGAGAGCAAGTGGCGTGCGCTTCCGGTTTCGGTTTCACTGGCGCAAATTTTGAATTACTTCGCATAACCGACGTTTGGCTATGACGAAAGTTCATGATTTCAGACCACTATTCATCGCCCAAATGGATAGTTTTTGTAGGTCGTTTTGATTTAGCGATTCCCTGTTTTGTTTTGTTCAGTGGTTCGTGCGAATCGGTCGTGACGTAATTTTTATTTCGATTAAGTTATAATAAAAAGAGATGCAGGTAATGATAATTCACTACGGTTTTATTCATCGCGCTTGTGTTTTTCTTTTGGAACAAGTGATCAATGTATATATCAGTCAAAGAAACAGAGCATTCGCAATGTTTTATTCAAAGGCAAGGTAGAGTATGAGAATATAAAAAGCACAATATGACAAAGGTAGACAACAAATGCATCTCGCTTTACAAATAAATTGTAACAAATATTGTAACAAATACATAGAGAACACAGACAACGCACACATCGCTAGAGTTGGCAGAAGCCGAGAAGCTGGTGAAGTATGACACACCGGGCCAGTGGGTAAGTAAGGATCTATGGCAAAAACACAGCGCACAATGCTGATGAAGAAGGAAGAAGTGACATATACACAGCAATGAAGTCGCGAATCACGCCTGGGCTTAACCGAAATAATGCATAGAAAAAAAGAGCGCACAGAAACCACACGACACAATATAGCAGAAAGGCAAAGGTGCAGTGTGCTGGCTGTGCTTAAGAACAGCTAGTCCAAAATGAAAAAAAGCAGACTTGATGCCTGCTTGTCCTCAGAAAGGTAGGGCTTTGCAGCTTGCTCACTACGTGAAAGACAAACTTTATGCTACAACACTGGCAGGTCTTGTGGCTTTTGTTATGCGTCGCCTTCATCAAAAACTAAAGATCCCAAGTGATTTGCGTCTGGGTGTTGCTGTGACGCTTGCGAGCTAAAATAGATTGTAGTCATCACTTTATCCAGAATTGTGGACTTTAATTGGTGCTACGAGAGTGGTATTACAGGGCTAATAAATAGCAGAAGGAAACCACTTTGGCTCATTATTTTTCACAAAGGCTCTACATCGTACGTTATCACTCACAAGCTATATAAAAATAAAATGGCAGCGTCCGCAGCCCCATCAAACGCTACAAGTTTGGGTATTCTTTTGAAAATTTTGATGGGCAAGATGAGGAGGTTGATGAGAAGCTAAAATACGAAAAGCGTGATAACATGAACCGTGCCCACTTCATACTGTGTTCCTTACCCGCTCGAAGACATTTCAACAAGCGGTTTTGTTATCGATATATTACTTGAGCTGGAGAGATAAAGCATGCACAGTGACCAAGCGACCCACAGTAAAGTGTACAGTTCGCCCGTATTTGCTACAAAAAATACAGACAGGATACCCAACATTCTTTTTAAGGTTATGCAAATCACTTCGAGCGAATACACAGTGTTCGTACTCCTCATAGCGGGTAACCAAAACAATGAATGCAACGAAGGAGTGGTTAGTCCAGTTGAACTGAATATAAGCATATAAGACCATAATGAAGTCTGCTGTAACGAAGTAATAACATAACAAAGCTATTGCAGGATTCGGCTCAACTCGGATACTTTAGTGTAAACCCGCTGCTAATTGCTAACCTTTGAACTTGTCAAACTGTATGCCCGAGATTGAAGACTGGAACCTAACCCTGTCTAAGTTTCGGTTCACAAAACGCACATGCCAACATAAACGAACCCGGCAAAACATTTTCAGAAACTTAGCGCGACACCCAGCAGAGCAGAAATGAAAATCGCCAACACTTGACAGATGGTGATACAAAACATCGCACACTTTCAGGTGATGTGCAGTGGCCTCAATTATGGCAAGAAAGTGAGATTCAAGTTGTTGTACGTATGCAAAAGCTGCTTCTGATGGCACAGTGAGATTCCCAAAAAGTTTGCTGGGGACGTGGTATGCTTTGAGCATTGTGAAATACTGGTGGGTACCCTTAACCGTCTCACTGTCGTCTTTCAGTAACTGTGGGCAACTGCAACCGTCACATGCATTCCGAAGGAAGTGTTTGATGAGAAAACCAGCTACATAATATGCAGCGGAGTCATCGATAATATGGGAGTGAATGTTTGTCGCAAGTTCAGAGAGATCGTCTAGAGCGGGAAAGTCGTCAGGCTGTGGCTGTGCACACTCCTCATTATCCACAAGAGACGCACTGGTGAGGGAGAATGGCGAGAGCTGCTCTTGGAGGAGGTCACATTCATCATCCTCGACATTTCCGTATTCTGACAGCTTGAAGAGTGTTCTTATGCAGATGTGCTTCAGGCCACAAATAAATTGTGCTACATTGGGTTTGGTGTTGCAACCCTGTTTTTGCCTAATGTGGCCAAATATGTTCTCCAGAGGATCCTGTTGAAGCCTGCGTGTTAACAGGTATTCAAAATTGTAATTTTTGGAGAGGTCGTCCCATAGTTGACAAATTGCCTGAATTGTAATTTGCCAACCTACGATGGTTTGTGGTTGACGTCTGCCAACAAACTGCCATGATGCAATCCAGGGAAGCTGGCCTCGGAGGAAGTCAATCAGCTCTGAATCATTTTTCATGATTGCATGCCGCAGCTTTTGCGAAGTTCTTTTTTTTACTCGAGCTGTTCAAGGCATCGAAAATCCTGTCCATACGATCACAAAATTGAGCTGTAGTGATGGCCGAGGCAGGCAGCACCTTCGCATACACCATTGCCGTGATAGCAATCGAAACTGATGCACTGAGGACCTGAGTTGCTCTGCTGACCTTCATATTAGAAAAAGGTTTCTGATGAACGTGCCGTTCAGTCAACTTTGGAGCCAATCGCAACTGCAACTCATGTGAGGATTGGTAAAGGCTTACAATGTGCGACCAGTTAACGATGTCATCCCCAATGTATAACTTGTGTGCTTGGACATTATTGCGCGTTGTTTTAATTAAACGCGGAACATCAAAAATGTAATATACCCGCTCACCATTAACTTCAAAAAAAGGCTTTGCTACAGTCACTCTTAGTTGGTTAGCGAGACTTATATTTGAACTGCCCTGGTCACAAATGACTGCTTTCACTGCAATATCAATGCTCCTAAGCTCCAAAATGAGTGACACCAGCAAGTTATGCATAAAAGATGATGGTGTTGATGTGTGCCCTATAGTAAAAGCAACCGGTTGAACCCACTTTCTCAAAACACCAACAAGCAGAAAAACTAGTGCTCGATCAGCGATGGTTGAAGTGCGATGAGTGCCATCATCTGTAAAACCCTGGACAACGTCTCTTGAAGCATCATAGTACAAATTCTTTTTGAGTGCTATTTCGTCAAAAACTAAAGCGCACACTCGGTCCCGTTCATTCCAAGCATGAGTATTTGTTGCAATGGAAGTAAGGATTCCTGGAATTATGCCTGCAGTCATCTTTACATTAGCTAGCCACCTCCTTAATGAACGCCGGGAGGGCAAAGAAAAATATGGAGCCAGAAATCGGTATGCTCGCGGACCTCGGAAGTTTAAGTGAAGAGCGAATTTCTTGAACCACACGGGAAACCGCTTGCCCTTGCGTTTGGGCCTCAAGCGAACATGTGCAGAAAGAAGTTTAAAAACCTCCTCGGTGACGTGCGGTCGGATAACTTCAAGGGCCTTCGAAGTCGATGACGGTGCTTGGTGAGGCTGTCTCTGCAGTCTTTTGATAGTTTTCCGCTGTGCTGCTACTTTGGCTTGCAGATGTTTAATGGTTTGCTTGTACTTCATTGATGGAGACATTGTCGCTGGCACACAGGAACGCACTGCAATAAACAAAAAAATTGATGTAAAAGCGAAGAACAACTAATCCCATACGAGCACTTTCCTCGCTCTTTCAGACCCAAGGTGCACAACTTTCTGTGATACAAAGTTTTCGATTCCACTACCTAAAAACAAACCATTCACAATGTTGACAATGCACAAAAAAATGAAAATCACTGAGAGCCCACCCCTACATTTTGTAAGTGCACACGTATTGTCCTTTTGAGGATAGTTTCCTCAGAATGTCCTAAACATAAAATAGCACATTAAAAACTGCTGCAATAAAAGCATAGTCACCATTATCTCTAAGGCACTCAGGCGTGGAGCTGTTGGCGGAGACGTCTTCTGGAGGGTCTTGTGAAGCTTGTTCAGTGCCTCGGACAGTGCTGTCGGAACAATCTTGCGAGCGGCCTGCGGAAGTCTCTATATCAATCCACTCTGGTGTTGAAGTGAACATACAACTTACCGGCCGCCACACAGGTTCCTTTTGTGACAGCTGAACGACTGGTTAAGGTTTTCTCCGGCAAGACGAAATCAGCAAAAATTCTTTCACCAGCTACAAGGGAGCTGCCACCTGCAGAGGTTTGGTCAACAGTCAATTTGGGTAAAAAAAAAAAGAAATCGCGACACTGAACGCACACTGTTCATCGGGCACCTCAATGTGTGGGAGCCACTTTTTGAAGCCTCTACCGCAGGTCCTGAAGAAATGAAATTACGACAATGTGTCAGTAAGAGGCTTAAAATAACACAAACTGAAGCTCATCCGCACCTTGCAGTGCAGCTTCTGCAGCCATGTCACAGTCACTACTTGAAGCGACGCTCAGAGAACCTGCATATATGTGCAGTTGGTACAAGTTACAAAGCTTGTAGCATGGGGAAACTTAAACAGCTCTTTCAAACGCATAAATTGGTCGAACGTGGAAGAAAAGAGACGGCACCAACTAGGAAACAAGTAATTTGTGATTTTTGGAATTATCAACAGTGGCAGCTTTCACTGATGAAAGGTATACGTACATGTGCACTCAGGCTTGAAGATAACGTGAAATAGCCCTTTATAGTCTTTCAAAACAAGTTGCGCAGGTCCAGAGCATCAAAACATGACAGAAATGTAAAGCTGCTGTTAGGAAGGTAATAGCCCACAATTCACAGAATTTAAGACTTTCCAAGTGTTACTTCTGTAGTGAGGTTTCTCCATCGGCATAAAAAAATCTTCACGGTTAACTGTCGCCACTGATTCAATACAAGTGGCTGCTATTGCACATATTTGAGTTTCAGTCAATCACTTACATGGTGCAGCTGGTTGCACACTGGGAACAGCCATTCTTGTAAGCCTTGTGTGCCCAGGGTCCATGAAACTTTGAGCAGTAAAATGGTCGCTACAAACCCTGTACGTTGCGTACAATAGGCTGGCCGGCTTACTCAGGAGATCATCGCGTCCAGCATACTGCATCCATGCTTTCATCCTGCATTGGCAATGAACTATCAGCTGAAAGGGGAAGTGCTTGAATAGTGATTTTTTATTGTTACCCTCACTTAGCAAGTACGAACAGTAAGCCTACAGACATGCAAACCATACAAAAGCTTTAACACACCTGCCGTCCCGTGGTACGCGGAAGAAACTCGTCCCAGGCTTCTTGTGGGTTCTGCCATTGTTGAAGCACCACGATACACAGCATTAGCTGCCGTAGCTTGGACCGCCGGACGGCATGGCGTCAGCGCGGTCTGAAAATGTTAGTAAGTGGATGCTTCGCTGTCAAATTACGAAAAAGATATATGCACGTCATAAGTGTACCAGCAAACCCCTTTGAATGATTAGCTAATCGATGCACAATACAAAACCAGTGATACATCTCTGACCCATAAAACTCTGACTTACAAAGATATACGTCAAGACCACGAACAAAGATCAGAAGTTTCCAGGCAGCTATCCCTTGTAATGCAATGGTATCGCGGCCTGAAAACTTTAGAACACCTTCGTGCGTACGCAGTATCAGCAGTACATTGGGAAGAAAAATCGTAGTTGAAATTTGTGCGGTAAAATCATATTGGAAACGTAAAAAAAAAAATTTGTGGGCAGCTTGCACTAGTGGCACAAGGCTAGCGAAGAAACGAAGATGATGACCACTTGGCTAGTCCAGATTTGCCTCCGGCACACCAAGAATTATTCGTGTTCCGAGCCTTCGGGAAACGCGTCGTGAAGCATGCGAGGCCCAGCGAACTATCCTCAATATTTTGCACCGAGCCACCGAGCCTATGACCTAGCTGCCCAGCTATGCTCAGCGCACAGACGCTCGCGTCCGTGGCAGACGCAGCACGCGTCGCCTCGGCTTGACGCCGTGCCGCCTTTGCTATACTGCATACATTGCATAATGTTCCCGTCTAACCGCCGCTTTCTTTTTAGCGAACTTCCCAGTCCTTAACAAGCTTCAGAAAAAGGTTACAACTGCGTGAATGAGACGCCACGTAAGAAACAAACTCGCACACACGAAGCGCAACGTGTTTGTGTGTATCTTTCTATGATTGTTGCATGGTGTCTTTTTCGCGCAGGCGTAACCGTTTTCTGAAAAAATGACCCAACAAGACCAACAACATGTCATTCAACAAGCTTCGCTTGAAAACGTGCCTCACCTGTTATCTCACGCTTGAAAACGCCGACGCAGCCGACGTTGACGAAAGCGACGAATGCTTCTCGCCGTCAGTCATGCATGGGCTTGTCGCTGGGTAGATGGTGTTTATGACAGTACGGCTGAAGAAAAATAATCGCGTAAGGTGTGTTGAATAAATAGTTTTTATGTATAAAGAACATACCAAATTTGGGCGTGTAATTATTAATTTGTGAAAACAATTCTGTTGCATTGATTATAACTGTGTTTTTTTTTGCGCTTGCGCCCTCTAAAGTTTGGTGGGAGCACTAGTTCGTTACGTAGTCGTGACGCACTTCCTGAGGCCAGGTTTTGCGGAGTGTCCGCTCTTGTCTTCTTCTTTCTCTATGAACATACTGCGGATGCAGCCTCTGGCGATGATCTCCGCACGTGCTGAAAAAGTGTATTGCATTTATTTGAATTTAAAGATCATTTTTTGGCTTTCCAGCAGGCCGAGGAAGCCGCAAGGACCCAGATTCTATCCGGGGTTCTCAGGTGTAAAACAGAAAAGGTATTCAAAACTTTTGAACAACTAGCCAAAAAGTAAACAACTTCAGTCGAGAGCCGTAAAAGTGGTTTCTATTCTCCTTTAAAAGGCTCTTGCCCGAGACATCAATGCGTACAAAATGAACGCTTCAAAACCAGAATTTGTGAGATGCAAGCGTAAATTTATTACCTTAGCAGTCATTTTGTACAACATTACGAAGGTATTTGCACGTTTGTAAAAATGACGAACTTTACTCATACTGTTTCGAACTATATTAGGAGCGCCAGATAAAATCCAGTGTTATGTTGACAATAAAAACAAGGTTGATACTAATGAGCTCAAAATTACATTCTATTACTAAGCCATAAACCGTATAGTTTGGCATGATTAAAAAGCCTGCGCCCAAAACTTCTGGGGCTCTCTAGTATTGTGTTCCTCATAATGAAATTGGGGTTATTGAACGTACAAAATATTGGGGGATCTTTAGTGTTCGCATTTGAGAGTTGAATGCGATAGCGATATCCTCTCTGTAATGCGTCTTTCAACAGCTTAGTGTATAATTTTATTGCATGATGTTGCTCGAGAAATTGAAATTGTATATTACAACTAGGTAACCGACGAAGTAGAAAGCAGATCATATCAGTGAAGCTTGGCATAGTGCTGTATTCTGTGCAATCGGTAGCATGCTTCGAACGACGAGTTAATCATTCACGGTAGAGAGAGCGAGAAACCTTTAGTTGCGCATAACTCGGAGCATTCCAAATGGTCGGGCCCCAATTCCAGGGCTCCGCTGGCCCTAGCCATCATCTCTACTCGCTGGACCAGCCAGCGCTGATCAGCAATGGCCGAGCTGGACAGCAGTGCATCGCATTGTTCCTCTCAGTTGATTCACGGTAAATGTTTTCAAATTTGCTATGCACCTACAGCGTGTTCATATTTGGGGTTAATAATTCAGAGTACTTGCTACTCTACTATGGGAGAGCTGAGAGCCATCCTTCGGGCCCCACACTTGATGAGGCTGCATCGACAAAAATTATGCTCGGGCCAGTCAAGTGGCCCCAAGCAGCCACTGTCGATGGAGCATATGCTGAACAAAGCTGCTCAGTCACATGTGCATCTACACTACAAGGTCTTAATTGAATACGTGCAATAACCCGTGTGCCTCTTGTAATGGCCGGCCGGACTTAAACCATGAAGTCGTTGCGATAATCACAGGTTCTGACAACCGATGGCAAGGTACGCCAGTACCGCTTAATAGTACTTCGTTATTTAGAAGTTTCATTTTGAAGCATGTATACGGGACCCGAGTTGGTAAAGCATGAAAGTTAGCGTTACTACATTTCCAAGCAGAGGACGTTCTTTTTCGCTGTATTTGCAAGCAAACGCGTGGCTGTGTGGTAGAACAGCCGCTTGCCACGCAAACGACCCGGGTTCAGTGCACACTCAGAACTGCATTTTTTTATTTTTGGTTTCATTCTGTAAAATTTTTCGGTCACCAGTGAGACGATTTTTCGTTCACAACTAAATATGACGACGCCAATGCAAAAATTTGTGTTAAACCAACTCTTTAATGCAATTGCGTTAAGATATCACTCTCGCAAGTGTGTAAACTTGCGAGAACAAAAAAGGGGCGGGAATTATGACCATGCGATGAGTTTCACCTCGTCTGTTCGGAATATATTTTAGAGAAGGCTCGCAAACTTCACATCCACCAGAGTTCCCTACTTTTTTTTTTCAACAGAGCTATGTTCTACGTGCATTTGCTTTTATACGTATCATATATCATAATTATACGTATCATATTATTGAAGCTAGTGCTACATTATTCTCACATTGAATCAGACCTCTAGAGTAGCACGTAGCACTTTACCAGAAGGCCAAATTTGCATGATCATACTCGCATAATGATTCCAATCGTTGTATGATCCTTAAACAACGACACATCCCTAAAGGAGTTTCCCGGCATATTGCTACTTTTTCTCTACAGCTACAAGCTTTCGTTTCACTTTCTTCTTCGGACTCCTTTCAATAATCTCTCAAGAAAGATATCACCGTCAAGCTGCAAAAATTACTTTTCTGCTTGCTGGTGGCACGACTCGATCAACGAACGTTCTTCTATGCGGATGAAACCTACAAGGGATCCGGTTAAAGCGATGTCACGTTTTCGTGTACGAATAACGCATGCTTCATACTGCGCTCAATAACACATAAAACGCTGAACGCTCTCTCTATTTGTTAATTTTTTTAGAGACGGAAAGTTTCGTTTAATCAAAATTAGAAGTTTCAACTTTCTGAAAAAAGACTGTATGGCTTGGATAATGAGATGCTTACATTGAAGAATTAATTCGCCATTCATTTTGTACAAAATAACATGTACCCTACAGACGCTTAATTACCCTTGTACTAATCACACTTTGGATAGCGAGTAAATATTTACACAACGTGCCCTCCTGTCCACTGCAACGTACTTTTTATATAATTCCAACAGTGCATAAATTAAGGGCGCATGCTTCCACTAATATCTATGGGCTTCGTTACTCCAGTATTTGATGCTAGTTCACTCGTTCAACTAATTGTTACGTACACTACTCCACTTCATCTCCACACTTTCGATGAATGCATATCGCTGGCCAGTTGTATTCAGACACCCATGACGTGCTCGCCACTTAGCTCTACGCAACATAGAAACTTCGAGGCTATACAGGCTCGCGCAACTAAGGATCACTGTAATGTGATTGCCAGAAAACTATAGCAGCCAATGATAATCAGTTATGAGCAAACAATGTGATAAGGCTGTTCTCGGATTGACCGACAAGGCATGCCGCATCCACATGTACTGCACACTTCTTTCTTTGTTTGGTACGCAACGGGATTGTTTTCGAGAAACATCGAAGTCACCGAGATCGAGCGACGAGGCAAATGAACCACACGCAGCCCAGGCCCCATTTCATCATTACCACGCCCGGTTTCGCATTACGAATGTTGTCGGCCGCGAAAATAAAGAATGAATGGAGTTTGCATTCTCTTTGTGTCCATTTGGAATTTGTGGCTGAATGGATCGCATGCGGCAATCTTACTTCGGCATCATCTACACAATAAGTTAGCTGCAGTTGCAGGCGAACAACCGTGCGGAACTACTCTGGGTCCGCAGAGCGGCACAACTGATCAAATACAAACGACTGCTGACGTGCTCCCATTTCCAATCATGCCGATTTAAGGTTGTGTGCGAACCTCTCGCTGCTCGCATCTTATTGAGCGGATTGTCTTGAAGACGTGTTCAAAATCCCAGGATTGAATGCCAGGCGAAACATATGGAACATATATAGTGTGTAAAGAAGTGCCATTTATGTGGATGCTGTTTTCACCTGAAAGCGTACGTGCGTACACACAAGTCAGCTTCTGTGTGTGCGTACGGGAACGCGTGGTGGTGGGGAGGTAAGTGGCAGCGAAGCAGTTTGAATCCAAATATATTGTACTTTGGGCAAAAAACAAACTAACCCGGACATATATGAAAAGAACGAAAACTAAATACAAGTACATGGTTCTACACGAACTGCGAGACAGGTTTTCTACGTTCTCAAGCTCTCTCAGACAACCACAAGGCCACTATTAAACAGTTCTACGTCATGGCTTAACACGCACTCTCCCTTCTTATTCAGCACAGGCGGAAACATGATTATCGTGAAGGCCGGTAAAGTGACACACACAGACACGCGCGCACATAAGCGCGCTCACCCGTTAACCCACACTTGTACACACACTTAAATACACGCGCGCACACACACACACTCCCGCATGCACATATAAACACAAATTCTGGTGCTTAGATTGTCAGCAGTAGCAACTGCAGCAGCCTTACTACACTCACTGAAGGACAAAGGCATCTTCCATGTTCCACCAGTCAACTCATTTCATACCCGCAAACTTACTAACGTCATCTGCCTTTCTGTGTCCCCCCTCCACCCGCTTGCCTTCTCTGGGAATTAAGTCGGTTACCCTTCATGATTGATTAATTCGTGTGTGGAGTTCAAACGTCCGAAAACGCCATATTGGAGGGCTCCGGAACTTTTGACAACCGGGGGTTCTTTAACGTGCACCCAAAAATGAGCACACGGGCCTACAGCAATTTCGCCTTCATCGGAAATGCATTCGCCGCAAACCGGGACTCGATCCCGCGTCCTGCGGGTCAGCAGCCGAGTACCTTAGCCACACCACCACCAAGGTGGGGCGGTTCTCCTAATGACCAGTGGTTATCCTTCAGTTAAGTTCTATGTTCTGATTTTGGTACCGACAGCCCCTTGGTGATCCAAGTCCACGCTGGCGACGCGAAGGAAGAGCCCGAGTCTGGTGGAAGGATGCTTTTATTGCACGACCGTCCACTCGGGCCGCGCCAAACGAACCCCTCGTTTCGTCTTCCAAACGCGCATTCACGCGCAGTTGAAAAACAATCATAAAGAAAAAGTGTACACGCTCCCCATCTTCCTTGCTCACAGCGAGGGGAAAATGAATTCTCGGGACGCTCTCATTTGGGCGCACCACCCGCGTTGGCCATTATCGCCGACGGACCGTAACTTGATTTCGCGCTTCTGCTCCTCGGTCGGGTCAGCCACATGGCCCGGACCGCGTCCCTCGCCTGGCCGTCCCGAAATCGGCTGTAGTGACTCGCCTCTCCGGCACAAACTTGCAAAGAAGTAATTTAGGGAAACTGTCACCGCCTTCAAGCCGCCTCTACCGACAACCCCCTGTGGCGTCGGCTCCTCGGATCCGCGTCCGCTGCGACCTTACAGCTAGCTCTAAACGTATTCGTTACAGCTCGAAAACGTATTCTAAAACGCACCGCACGCCCCAACGCTCCTCATCTTGCTTTCCTTGCCTCGCCTTTCGTTTCACGTTTCTTCTAGCACCTTCGTGCTTGCGCTGCAACCCTTATTACCATGGAATTTAACGAACTAGCCCGAATAGCCATTCTTATTCTAAGAAGCTCACGCACTCTGAGATTGACTACTGCCTACGGGCTATGCAAGGCCCAGTACGGTTTTTTTCCCTTGATATCAACTATGTATCATATAATTAACACACACACGCACATACGCAATATTGAACGCCTCCACAATTACGCTGCATATGTTTATCGTGGCATTACAACCTTGATGGGGAATGGTGACTGAGATCGGGACCAATTCACGAAAATAGAAATGTACGAAGGAGCAAGTCGCTTACTCTGTAACGTATTGCCAAGGTAAAATGTGACACATATTGATAGGTATGGGTATTTTCTCGAGAAAAACACGAGAATGACTCGAAGCTTCAGAAATATGGCGAGCCTCATGGTCAGAAGTGTACGTTCAAGTTGTAATTTTTTGCCTATCATGTCACTGCTGCGCTGAAGATGTTTTATATTCGTGGTGAATAGATACCATACCAGCAAACATAAGACGTGTAGGTTGAGAGTAACGCAAATAGACCTTATTTTGTCGATCTTGTAGTATATTAGTGCCAGCGTGTATTGCTGCAATCTGACCATCCGTTTATTGGTCACAAGCTCGGTGAAATAAGCAGTTTCATCTTTGACCTGCAGTCTGCTACCATCGCCGACGTCACGACCTCGTGGCACAATGAAGCGGTCATCGAAATGCTTTGGTGAAGCCCCGCTCTGACACGTCTCCCTGAGGAACGCTGTGCTGCTTCCTCGCTGACTTGGCCAGCGACGTACTACTTCACGCCAACAATGCACACATGGTAATCCCGTTTAGGGACGCATGCGACGTGTCTACCTGTTGGCGCCTCAAGCACCGTCCGTTGATGGATTCCAGACCTGCATGGCAGTTCAACATCTTTTAGTGCACGCCGCGATAATACTTCACGACACAGCACGTGGGTTTCACCTGCCTAAGAATACTGTTGACGTTCCCAATGCCATGGATCTAGTGTCCACGACTCCGAACAAAGCATGAGCAAGGGACGTCTTCCCCACGTCCTTGGTCACGCTTTCTATCACCACGAGGAATTGTTTTGCTATATCATCCGCCGAGGCTGGCCCTCTCTCCCTAACCGGATCATCCCATGGTGTCAAGTAACTGCAGCACGCAATCGCGCAACTCCGCGTCACTACTAACGCCTTCTTAAAGTCAAGCTCCAAGCTGTCGCCTTCCGCATTGTAAATATTGTGTGCACTCAATGTCATGTTCTCTGCGCATACTTGGCAAAGCCTAGGCTGCTTGGCGCAGTCATTATTGGGAGTTTCGCTTGCCATATCATCATCACCAGCTGCCTTTGAACTACCCGACTTAAACGCATTTCAGGAAGACGCCAACAATGGGGTGCAAACCATTAACACCCTCGTACCACGCGAAGCATCTTCGTACCATCAATTATAAATAGATACGTATACATATACGGTGCATGACATCGACGCCGATGCCGATGCCGACGTCGGCAGCAAAATCCAACTGAGAGTGTCCATATAAATGCTATCGCAATAAAAGGGTACGTCGCTGTAGATCACTTTCGTAATCCTGTTGCAGCGTGACAGCAGTATGAAGGGACGAGACTCCAGTCTTGAATAAAGTGGAGCACCAGGCTAATGGCTGCTTTCGGGTGGAATCACTTCCAGCTCACTGTCACTATTCAACCCAACTTAACTGCCCCGAGGATAGACCTCAGAAAGAGCACCTCTTCATGGCTGCTAGTGAGCAGTGAAGCTCGAGCGCAGGCAGTTTCACAACCTGTCATGGTACCTACAAACCTATGGACCAGTCTCACCCCTTTCGACCTTCATTCCTGCGTCTCTACCTGACCCCGTTACATCTCGGAAAGATGCCGAGACCACATTTCATTCAATGTGGTGATGAGGCGACCTTCCAAGCTGGGAAGCACTAGAGTGCATGGAGGCGCCAGGCTGCTGTAATATGTCAGTTACCTCAGAACCAATTTAAAGTTTTAAGACAAACCACCTTTCCTCTTTAGACCCACAGTCAAAAGCCACATTCCCGGCAGTCATTCACTTAGTTTGTGCAAGTGTACCACGTGCTAAGTGCCTTTTAGAGGAAAGAAGTTGAGTTAGCTATTCTAATTTAGGTCGTTGTCATTAAGTACCTGCCAGTTCAGGTGCAGTCTCCAGATCATGACATGCATTTTGCTGAGGAAGGATCTACTGCTCCTCAACCTATCACAGGCCTCAGCTCGAGCACTAGCCAGACAAATACAGTTCTACAATGTAAAAACATGAGTTAGGCAGCCTGAACTGAGCCTTGCAGGCTTGCGGATGCCTACCACGAAGACACCTCAATACCCCTCGATACAACACTGGCAGTGCAGACGTCACCGCTTAGTCCAGCAGGCGATGGTGCAGCATTGACGATTTTGTGCGTGAGACCGATGCGGTCACTTTGTGGCAACCTGCAACTCCTTCTGGCGCCATGTTTTTTTTTTCAAGTCACTAGGTGAATTCCATTCTTGTATGAAGTGTACATAGAACGTCCGGACACAGTACTTGTCATCCTGCCGAAGGTGTAGGGGTTCACCTAGAAAAGACATGGCGTGGGCAACACCGACAGCCGCGGCACAGCCAGTGCGACCCACCACAGACCGATTCAGCTGCTCCCGATGCACGATGCAAAGCGGCAGCGTGGCTTAGTGTGTTGACGAAGTGGGGCACAGCAGTTGGAGCACGTGGGGAGCTAGTTGACACAGGATGACAGGAGTGGTATAGAACAGCCGGCCCATAGCAATTGGGCCAGTCCCTAGTCTGATTGATATGTGGGGTTTAACGTCCCAAAACCACTATATGATTATGAGAGACGCCGTAGTGGAGAGCTCCGGAAATCTAGACCACCTGGGGTTCTTTAACGTGCACCCAAATCTGAGCACACGGGCCTACAACATTTCCGCCTCCATCGGAAATGCAGCCGCCGCAGCCGGAATTCAAACCCGCGCCCTGCCAGTCCCTAGTCTCCGTGCCATCTTCTTTTATGGGGTGTAAATAAGAGGTTAGGAGAAGCGGTCGCAGCTTGTGCTGTCGGATCAACCGGGGGATTCCCCACCATTATTGGCTTATTTTGAAGACCCGACAAACCCAACACTGCCAAAAGAAAGAGTAAAAATATTCTATGAAATATAGTAAGTGCATTGCGTGTAACGAGCATTTTTAACATACCTGGAATGAATGTACAGGCGGGATAAAAGTGCACGTGCACTGTTTTGCGGATTTATGAGTATATATGCCACCCTTTTTTGTGTGAAAAGGTGTTTTACAATGTGTCCAAACAATATCACGTAATCCTGTCCATAAAGACGGTTTATTTTGAGGCTGGCAATGGAGAATGGCCAGGCCATTATAATGAATGTTTTCAGTGACTGCCACTTGTCACCATTTTTAATGCTGCAATGCATGATTAATGAGACATGCAAGCTTCCTGGCTGTGCAACTCGGTTATTGAATCCCACCACTACGTTCTGGGGTGGTGGCGATGAGTCTACACAGATGAGAGAATAAAGCAGATGAGTAATACTCACAATTAATCACAGTACACGTTTGAAGGCTGTCTGCCATGACCTAATAGCGAAGGAACACTGAATGGATGCTATGGTGCGAAAAATGTAATCGCAGATCCGCTGCATGAATGGTGATTAAAATCCCTTAGGAGAGTGACAGCATAGTTCACTGAGCACTTGTTCTCAATAAACATGTACAGGCCAAGAAAGTGTGAGTGAAACTTGTGACTCAATCCACCAGTATGGGTAGGCGAATAGAGGAACGCATTATCCCCTGCACAAAAAAAATGAATTACTAAAGCCTGTGGTAGCGCGGTGTACCGTTCTCTTCATGAACTCTTCGGTATTGGGGCAAGCCTGTTTATACGTGCGAAGTCAACTGATAAAGTGCTCTGGTAGGGGCCCACAGGAAATCCGTCGATAGTGAATTTTAGAGAACGTCTGTAAACAGGGCCCCAACCAAAGGCGGCAACCCAAAGGACTAACCCAAAGGCGGCAGCAATATTTTAAAATAGTGCCGGTGTACAGGGCCACTGGAGGCGCATTCTCACCAAGTTAATATCTAATCCCAAATTAATATTTATGGTGCCAGATATAGCACACAAGAAAATATGATAGCTGATATAGCAGGAGCTGTACTCTTGGACCATTTTTCATGAGAGGCGAACTTCGCAGATTATTGGGAAGTCACGCAGCAGTGCCTCGTAAGAACGACGCTTAGCAAATTTATTTTTCTTTGGACGGCGGGAGATGCGTGGCGGCCTAGGCTTCCGGCAAGCTTGCACTGCACATCGGTGTTACGTTCCTGTAGGTTGGCTTCATGGCTCACCTTTTTTGAGTCTTCCCTACACCTGTACCGAAAGGAGAGACGTGTGTTTGGGGAAAAAGAAATGACCTCGAGAGGGGACGGGACGTCGCGAAAGAGTTTTGACTGCTTGGAAATCGGCATTTGGCAGTTGACGTGTAACCAGCAAGAAGCGTGGTCGTCGGTGTCGTGAGGCCCGCGTAGGCGGCGAGTATGGAGTGGCCCGCGCAACGTATTGAGACGGCTGCATACCGGGCACCCTCGTCGTCTACTAAGCTGGCGAAATCTTCAGCGGCACCCGTCAACTCCCCTACGTGTACAAACTGGCCTGGTCCATATGAAACTTTTTGTTGTGACTTATTCCAACTGTAATTTTATTATAACGAGCTTCTCAATAAGTGTAGTTGTGTGCGCTGCGACGTACATAGACATTCAAAAGCACGAGAATGATCATTGTTTCATAATGGTTTCCTTGTATCTCTCTTTGATTTTCATCACGTCGTTAATTTATTAAAATTTTACGTTGTGACCACTTGTACTACTTGTGATTTTCTTTTAGAGTATAAAGTGGTTTATATCTGTTCTTTTCCATCGGGTATCAGTGTTTTTCCTCTCTGTTATTTATGCAATCTCCTGCCATTTGCCCTTGTTTTAATTAAATGCTTGTAATCAAATCTATGTGCCTGCTTTACGAGTCCATCGGTCAGGCCAATACCTCACCACACGTGTAACCTCACATGGGTCACGCGTGGTGAAGATATGTGTCAGGCACGCGACGACCTTGACACATATCTGAGAAGGTTTGAGCATGTCGCGCAAAGTGAAAGGTGGCCCTGCGAAAACTGGGCTACAGCCTTAAGCCTCTGTCTCAATGGGGAGGCGTTGAACGTTTTCAGTCGGATGCCCGCGTCAGATTCTATGATTATGAGAACCTGCAAAAAGCGCTAATGATCTGTTTCCGTCTTACTGAGGAGGGGTTTCGCGAGAAGTTCCGAAGAGCCACACCAAATAACAAGGAAACCTGCTCACAGTTTCTCACTCGCCTGAGAAATTTCCTCGAAAGATGAGTTGATCTAGCCGGTACTGGCAACAGCTACGAGGGGCTCTTTAAATTATTCCTAAAGGAAGAATTTCTGAGCACTTGCGCAACCACCTTGGAACTCTTCCTGAGGGAAAAGACAGACGCTTCTCTGAAGGATATGGTACAAAAAGCTGAACAATACACGGAAGCGCATGGTTGGCGCAACTTCTCGAGGACTGCGGCAGAGAGGAGAAGGCCAAAAACGCGAGCTATCCAAACGGGACAGAGTCGATACTACCAGCTACTGGATCGAACTAAAAGGCAATCAGAGCAACGGTGTTTCTTGTGCTTGAGCACCGCACATAACGCCGAAAATTGAAAGCTCTTGAACGGTAGCACGGGCGATCAGAGAAAACCGTGTCCAATATGCGGAAGGCCAGACCACTCTTCCTGGAAGGGCTGGAAGAAGGGAACAAACAATGACCGTGCGCCAAAAAAAGAATCGGCAGCGGCCTGCATTGATGAAGGATTCTTAGAATCGAAAAACGGTGAAAGAGCCCCCGTCGTCAGTGTCGGTATCACGGAAAAGTACAGTCAAGTCACTGAGCAGCTTCCTGTGCTGACCGGCATGGTAAGAGGCAGAGATGTTCACGTCCTCAGGGACACCGGCTGCCACACGGTCAATGTGAAAACAAGTCTGGTCAATCACGATGACTTCACTGCAAAAAGCGCACCAGTCTACCTCCTGGACCGCTCAGTGAGGATGCTACGTAAAGCGTGGGTCGACGTGGAAACCCTCTTTTATTCAGGCCAGCTGAAGGCAAAATGTATTAAGCACACCATATACGATCTCATCCTGGGTAACGTAGATGGCGTACGACCGGCCGATGACCCCAATTTACACTGGAACCTCCCGAGAAGACATGATGCTGGGAGCAATGTAGACGCATCTCAAGACGTCAAGGCAGAGGTGCAGAAGCCGCTGACGGATGATGGTATGGAGGAGTATCCAAAGGGACAAGAAATATCTCAAGCCGACCTCGTGGTTACGCGCTTGCAAAGCTGTAGGGAAACAGCTCGGAAAAAATTGCGGGTACCTGAAGCTTCCCTGGGCATTAGCCGGGAAGCACTGGTCGAGGAGCAAAAAAATGACTAGACATCACAAGCTGGGTTCAATCGCCTAAATGTAGAGAAGCACAGCTAGAATAGAGACCGCCCCACGTTTTTCATGCCAGAGGGACTGCTCCAAAGAAAGTTCGTGTCGAAGTCCGGGGAAGAGTCCTCACAAATGGTCATACCAGAAAAAATTGCGTGTCCCAATAATGCACGTGGCCCATGATGGCGCCATAGGAGGACACTAATGGGTGAAGAAAACGCTTTCAATGATTCAAAGCGAATTTTTCTGGCCGGAAGACAGGTGGAGGTGAAGCGCTTCGTCGCGTCCTGCGACATCTGTCAGTGGACTGCGCCTAAGGGGCATACCAGAAAAGTGCCCCTGGTCAAGGTACCCATCATTTCCACTCCCTTTGAGAAGGCGGCGATTGACATAGTTGGACCGCTTTTTCCCAGGTCGACCCACGGACACAAATATAATCTCACAATGGTCGACTATGCCACTCGGTACCCATTTGCTGTTGCGTTACCAAGTGTAGAAACTCAAAGGGTAGCCCAAGCTCTGGTGGAGATGTTTTCGCGCTTAGGTGTGCCTCGCGAGGTACTCCGTAGCCGGGGTGCAAACTTTACCCCCGAAGTGAAGAAGGAAATCAGCGCCTGCTATCTCTCAATCAACTCCACGCAACTCCGTATCATCCAATGTCGAACGGCCTGGTCGAGCGGTTTATTGGGACACTCAAACAGATGATAAAATACATGTGCCAGGAGGAATCGCACGACTGGGATCACTACCTCACTCCATTATTATTTGCTTACCGCGAAGTCTCAAAGGAAGGTCTCGGATTTTCTCCATTTAAATTGTTGTACGGAAAGACTGTTCGAGGGCCGCTGGCGGTTTCAAGAGAGTTGTGGACAAATACGGCTCTTTCGGAAGAGTTTAAAACTACGTACGAGTACGTGATTTCTCTACGGGAGAAGTTAGAGCACACCTGTCGACTAGCGCACGAGGAGTTCGAGTGTGCAGGGGAGCGCTATGGCAGGTACTACAACTTGAAGAGCCGAAAGCGTTCCTTGAAACCGGGGGAGCAAGTACTAATCCTATTGCCCACGGATAACAACGAGTTGCTAATGCAGTGGGAGGGACCCTTCAACGTCGTCAGCAAAAAGGAGGACGTCGACTACGAAGTCGAGATCGGCAGCTCCAGCAAAACTTTTCACATAAATATGTTGAAGCGCTATCAAATGCGAAGGCCCAAAATAGGTGGACCTGCGACCTTTGTCAATTGCGAAAACCCGGAATGTGGCGACATCGAGCCTTTACAATCTCATCATTTGCAGTCTTTCCAGGACGTGAAGACATCTGATCACCTGTCAGTGCAACAAAAAGCACAGGTCACCCAATTACTTTAAGAGCACCACCAGATCTTTTCGGACCTTTCTGGAAGGATAGGGGTGACTGAAGGCAACCTTGAACTGACCAGCGAACGACCCGTGCACGTCCGACAATACCCAATGCCGTTCGCAATGAGAGGCATCATAGCGGAAGAGGTAGCCGAAATGGTGAAGCTGGGTATTGTGGAAAGATCTGAGTCGCCCTCCGGTTCCCAGTCATCGCTGTGCAAAAACCAGATGGAACACACAGACTGTGCATCGACTTCCGCAGACTTAATGAAGTCTTGGTGGACGATGCTGAGCCAATCCCTTGCTCTGATGAGCTGCCTGCGACGATGAGCACGAAGCGGTTGTTCTCTACGTTGGGCTTTGCCAAGGTGTTGGCAGGTACCTCTTACTCTAGAAGCAAGACCTAAAACAGCGTTCGCTACCGTATAGGGGCACTACCAGCTTTGCTATATGCCTTTCAGGATAAAAACTGCACCCGCCATTTTCACTAAACTGATGAGGCGCGTGCTCTCGAACGTCCCAGACGTCACGTACTACAATGACGACGTACTGGTCGCAAGTACCACGTGAGGAGAACACTGCCTAACCTTCAGGGAGGTGTTCGTCCGCATCTGCGCAGCGGGTCTGACGGTAAAACCGGCAAAGTGCGAAATGGGCACGCAGCAAATATCGTTTCTTGGGCATCAGATCGGCGCAGGAGAGCTTTCTCCGTTTTCCAAGACCTTGGAGAAGATTCAGAAGGAGCCCCGACCGACCACAAAGTGACAGGTGCGATACTTACTTAGGCTAGCTGGATACTACCGAGAGTTCATTAGTGATTATGCAACATCGACAAGCCCGTTGTCCAACCTCACCCGCAAGGGGCTCCCTAACAATGTGAAATGGGGTCCGTATCAGGAGAGCGCGTTCGTTCAGCTCAAGAAATGCCTGACGACGACATTCATACTGAAACTTCCAGATTTCGAACGACAGTTTGTCATACGGACCAACGCATCGGACAGGGGAATCGGAGTGGTGCTCCTCCAAGAACACGAGCAGATTCTCCACCCCGTGGCCTACGCTAGTCGAATGTTGCTTCCCCGAGAGGTAGCATACTCAACTGTCCAAAAGGAAGCTCTTGCTCTTGTCTGGGGAGTCGAAAAGTTCCAGGCTTTCTTGTACGGGAGGCGTTTTCTCATTCAGATGGATCATGAACCTCTAAAGTTCATTCAGGGGGCGAACTATTCCAATGGGCGAGTCCTTCGTTGGAGTCTTAAGCTCCATCAATACAGTTTCTGAGTGCAACACTCAAAAGGCTCAAAGAATGTATGGGCAGACTACATGAGCTGAGTTGATGAAGAGGAGGCCTGAGTGTACTTAGGTTAAATGAAACGCGGATGATCACGTCCCACATAGAGGCCTATGACATTTGCTTTATTTGGTTTCTGTTTTATTCATGCCATATGGCCACATTTTTAAAGATATTTTTTGTATACATGGATGCGTCGTATATTTTAATTTTGCCTGAAACCTTTCTGTATCACTTTGATTTAGAATTGCCCGATATTTTTTTTCTCTTGGCTTTGGAAGACTTATGTGTATTGATTATCTTGAGATCCGTGTCACGATCGCCCGAAGGGGTGCTTCGAATACTGCTCCCTCAATTCTAGCAGTGTGTGTTATTTCTTGTTTCACGTGTGTGACCGCGTCGTAGTGCGTGGGTTATGACTTTTATCGTATAGTGACCGTGAGGTGTGGTGCATCGTGTGTTCTTTGCACTGTCGAGCCCGTCAGCGAAATAGTGCGCAAAAAAAAAGAAAATGTATTGGTGGACGATTAGAATAGTGAAAACTCTCGAAGAGTGCACGTTTGTGATTTCCTTGAATATTACGCAGCAATATTCTTAAGGAGGGGGCTGTGTCACAAACGACTGCAATTTTCTTCTCGCCCGCGCGCCCCATCGTCCAAGAAAGGGCACTTTTGCGTTGGGAAGACGACATCTGGCGACTGGCGACGCAGTGATGGTGCCGCCGGTCTTCACTACACCTGTACCGAAAGGAGAGACATGTGTTCGGGGAGAAGGAAATGACCTCGAGAGAGGGGACAAGAAGTCTCGAAAGAGTTTTGACTGCTTTAAAATCGGCATTCGGCAGTTGACGTGACCAGCAAGAAGCGTGGTCGACGGTGTCGCGAGGCTCGCTAGGCGGCGAGTATGGAGTGACCCGCGCAACGTATTGAGATGGCTGCAATACCGGGCACCCTCGTCGTCTCCTAAGCTGGCAAGATCTTCAGCGGCACCCGTCAACTCCCCTACGTGTACCAAGAACTCGCCTGGTCCATGTGAAACTTTTTATTGTGACTTTTATAAACTATTATTTTATTATAACCAGCTTTTCAATAAGTGTAGTTGTGTGCGCTGCGACGCACGTAGACATTCAGAAGCGAGATAATTATCCTTGTTCCGTAATTATTTCCTTGTATCGCTCTGTGATTTTCATCATGTCATTAATTTATTAACATTCTATGTTGTGACCAGTTGTACTACTTGTAATGTTCTATCAGAGCATAGAGTGTTTTATAGCTGCTCTTCTTCATCGCGTATCAGTGTTTTTTCCTCTCTGTTATTTTATGCTATCTCCTGCCAAATGCGCTTGTTTTGAATAAATGCTTGTTCATGTGTAATCAAATCTCTGTATCTGCTTTACGAGTGCGTTGGTAAGGTCCATACATCACCACACGTGCAACCCTGCACGGGTTGACCAACCTGAAAATAAATTTGAGATGTACTACTTCGAAGTCTTTAAGGTGTCGCAGGCCGAAGTGTAAAGTGGAAACCTGCGATTCTGCCGCACGTAGATGTTGGATCGGCAGGGCCTCACCTGAAGTGTGTAACAATGAACCAACGGCATGTATAGGACGCACCAGTGCGATATATTGAAGCACCCGTAAACAACTCAGGGCAGGTGTATTCGAGTAGCCCTCATGTTGTAGTTGCGTATACCCAAGTTTGAGCTGCGTAAACAAGTTGCGCAGACAAACATCACCATCGCCGCTGAAGCGGATATGTAGGTTGTCGACAGAAATGAATAAAACAACTTTGCATTTTCTTACTTTCATGGTCTCGCTTATTTAAAATGGTGTTTATTTACTATAGAATTGAAAATAGTGCAGTCACATTGTCGTTTTTACTATCGGGCTACAAATTTGACGAAAAATTAAATTATTTCACAGCTTCGGCTACTTTCAGCTTGAAAGTTGGCATCCTTTTCAAGCCCACCACAATGCAACTCTGGCAACAAGAGCCATTTCATGGACGTATTTGCGAAGTTACTTCAAAGGAAGCAGCTCAACGCTTCGCCACTACCGACGCTCGCCGGGACACCATCCTAACGAAGTAGGTATACGTGCTGAAATTCCCAACAGTCTGGCCCATTCCCAAATCCCATTTCACCAATCACGGCTCCACACGGCAAGGCCTGCTTTCATCTTTTTTCTCCCCGTTATTCACCGCAATTAGCAGAAGATAGCGGAACAATGCAAGCAAACTACAAGCCACAACTATCGACGGCACTCACTTTACGGCCAGCAATTAGGGACCGCGTAATATACCAGAAGCTGTGCGCACGAAACGGAAGAGAATTAAAGATGCCCATCAGGGCTCTGCCCAGGGCGTAATTAAGCATGCTTAGGGCCTGCGAAACACTGCACAGGTCATGATTGGAACACACTGCGAGGTACTCAAAAAGACTGGGTGAGGTGAACAATAATAATAATAATAATAATAATAATAATAATATTAATAATAATATCCGGGGTTCAACATCCCAAAATTACGATATGATTATGAGAGACGCCGTAGTGCATGGCTGCGGGAAATTCTATCACCTGGGGTTCTTAAACATACAGCTAAGTTCTAAGTACACGAGCCTGAAGCATTTTCGACTCGCCCCGCCACGGTGGTCTAGTGGCTAAGGTACTCGACTGCTGACCCGCTGGTCGTGGGATCAAATCCCGGCTGTGGCGGCTGCATTTCCGATGGAGGCGGAAATGTTGTAGGCCCGTGTACTCAGATTTGGGAGCACGTTAAAGAACACCAAATGGTCAAAATTTCCGGAGCCCTCCACTACGGCGTCTCTCATAATCATAAGCTGGTTTTGGGACGTTAAACCCCACAAATCAATCATTTTCGACTCCATCAAAAATGCAGCCACCGCAGAGGGGATTCGGTTCCGGTGCCGTCAGGCTAGCTGCAGTGGAGTGCCGTAACCACAAGACCCCCGCGCAGGGATGCGTGAAAATAATAGGCGATGTGGAGACGAGAAAATGTCGCTTGAAATGTTTGCTTTCCACATTTGAACTTACGACTATTGCCCTTATATATTTTAAAGACGAAGCTTGAATGTGCTGTAAATTACAGTGGGGGGTCGGCTGCTTAATAAATTGGCACCGTCGAGCGTTCGTGAACGCGGGTGCACAAAAACAGGCTGTCGAAGGTTCACCAGTGACATGTATTCCTATAAATGAATTCGCTATACGCGATTTATCGACGCAATCAATCAACCTTTTACACCCTACAATGAACCCCAGGGTTGTTGGTGCCGAAACTGTATAGTATACGATCTTAAGGCTGAAATATTTGCATATTTGTGGAATAATTTCATACGCCCATGTTTCTTCATGTTTGCGTCTGTGGTTCTGGCTTTTCGAAATGCATCCTCCATGTCCCGGAATTCCAACCCGTCGCATGCAGCTTAGCAGCGCTAATCTTGATCCACTCAGCAAAACGGCGGGCGGGTAATTTACGTGGTAATGATCGGATAACGCAAAGAATATCCGTACAAACGAGTTTATTGTTGTTAAAACTACATTACCTCATTATGCGTCTGGTCATCATAGCTAAAGCAATGTACTATCTTTTCATCACTTCACTTACTATTACACGGTACCCATCGTAATGAAGGTTTACCACAGACGTGTGGATCGCCATGAACGCCGCCTTTGAGGCTCGCAATCTATCGCGGGAGGCAAATTACGTGCCACGCCTACGGGAATGCCTTCGGGGGAACAGAACGGCCACAATTTATTGCCCGGCTAGCACCGCAAAGGGCATTCATTACGCCTTCCATTATGCGGGCCTCTTATTGCGCGTGCCATTATGGTTCCTTATATACAGGGGAAGCACAAAACCTACGTGTGCTTGGTCTGCCTGCTGTTATCCCTGAATAACAAAGATAGGTGTAATGACCATAAATTGACCATAGCTCGTGTCCGGTCATTCCGGAGTTTTATGGACTCTGCTACGCCCTGAGCCCCGGTAATCCATGGAGCATCTACACAAATTCGACGAAATTTTTGAAGCCGTACTCGCTAAAGTTAGCGCTACGAAGACACTATATCAAATAGCTGTATAGGGCAGCGGTAATAGCCTTAGTGACATGGTGCGTCTCTAGCGGCCACTATATTCCTTACTATAAAAATGGCCATTGTAATTACGGTGTGATCAGGGAAGACTCCTGACAAGGAAAGCGATGACTCTGGGAAACGGCGCCAATTTTGTGAGCGGGCTTATTAACGCAATAGCGTTAAAGAGCTCGTTTCGCCGAAATTCCCGTGTCTACGTCGGTGTCATTGGTTGCGAGTGAAAAGTAATCATCGTATGCGTGATCAAAAAATTGATAACGATGCAAATAAAATGAGTGAATGATAAAAAACGTGGAGCAGAGTGGGAATCAAACCAGGGTTGTTGGGGTCGGGGTGTAGATTGAACCCGGGTTGTTTGCGTGGAAAGCAGACATTCTGCCACACGCCCATGCCTCTTTTTTTTTGATAGATGTAAACAATGCAGCCAAATGTTATGAGGTGTACGTATAGAACAAATCATTTCTAAATTGTGCTCGCATGCACACATGTGGAAGAGACAATTTCATACAGTCCAACGGCCATGGCTCTGCTTGTGAAAACAGCAAAAATAACATTCTCTGCTTCGAAATGCAGTGAAAGTAGCTTTCATGCTTCACAAACACACGATTTCCTTGCATATGCTTCACAATGCAACATGATATATTGCAGCAATAGTGCGTGTCCAAGCCTCGATTGCCAACGGGCGTCAGAACGTGTGTTCTTGTTGACCTATTGCCCATGGCGCATACCCACTTTGGGTGATTGGCCGAGAATCGAGTGGTTATATAAAATATTTTGCAGTTCTAGAATACTAGAGATTATAAAAGAGAAATATTACCGATGACCTAAGAAATTTCGGGGCTTGATCTATTGCATATTAACATTTAAAAAAAATTGCCCGCAGCTTCCCTCGGGGGAACACTGAGGAGGATGCGGAGCATATAATTGGTTAACGGGGTGTTAAAGTGCGACTTACTTGGGTCGATGGCTAAATTTGTTAACGTGGTTGTGAAATGGGGTGTTAAATTGCGACTTACTTGGGTCGATGGCTAAATTGGTTAACGTGGTTGTAGGAGAGGGTGTTAAATGAGTGAACACGTACACACGTATGTGAAAGGGCGGCGCTGGTCGAAGGGACGTCGATCATTGTGTTTGTGGCATTCGTTGGAATTCATTTCACCGCGACCTTGGACGTCGACGCGCCGTAAAAAACCAACCGACGAGCGGCAACTGAGCGAGCGAGCGCCGACCTTGAATATATATACAGCGCGACGGCGCATGCACTGTCAGCTGTCGAAT
Organism: Rhipicephalus annulatus; assembly: GCA_013436015.1. Lineage (NCBI taxonomy): Eukaryota > Metazoa > Arthropoda > Arachnida > Ixodida > Ixodidae > Rhipicephalus > Rhipicephalus annulatus. Next base: position 2,091 of record WOVY01006911.1, on the reverse strand, counting down.
GTTCGAGAAGGGGGAGAAGCGCAATGGCGCATGCGCGCGCGTCAGCTGCCGATGTTTTCGAAGCGCGACGGCGCATGCGCGCGCGTCAGCTGCCGATGTTCTCGAAGCGTGACGGCACATGCGCACTACATTATACAGCTAGCGAATGTTCGTGAAGAGGAGAAGCGCACGCGGTGTGTACAAGGAGAATTAAAGAAAAGTTGCTGGAGTGGAAGCTCCTGCGATGCCTTGCCAGCAGAAGTGAAGCACCTATTGCCACTGCCAAGATGGCGGAAACATGCTCTTTTCTGATAGTGCCCGCTTAAAGATCAAGTGGCTTTGATACGTTATGTAAATACTACGGTAGTTCTATATTAAAGGATGGTTGTTCCTGACGAAATAACACTCAGAAACAAATATGGATGACTGAATCTTCAAAGAACTTTGCCTCCAATTAGAGGCTCACTACGGAAAACTAGTGACTTTAAGACGCACTTGGAGCACTATGAGGCCCCAAAAATGTTGGTTGCATTAAACTCGTTGGGCGTGCGAGGGAAACGCTTCGTTTTCGATCGCTGAACGGCGACACTCTATCATGCCCCTAGTAAGATGGCCGCCACAGCCGCCATCTTGCCAGAGGAACGGCTTCACATCTGCGCAATCATTTCCACTCCAGCAATTTTTTTAATCCTCCTTGGGTGTGTAGAGGAGGAAGGGTGCACAGATGGTGGAGGAGTGAAGCGCGCGCGGTGTGTAGAGGAGGAAGGGATGCACAGATGGTGGAAGAAGGAGGAGGAAGCATGCGGACGGCGCCGCACTACAAGCCTCGATTATTAGATGCTCCGCATCTAAAAGAAAAGAGCTTATTCTTCAGTTAGAGCAATGGTCCGATCTTTCATACGTATGTAATGTTATATACGCATTAGAATAATGATACGGATTAATTATTCAACCTATTGGCTTCATCAATATGGTCCCGAACGGCTGCGCATACTGTTGCATTAGAGAACCCAGAAATGGAAGCTCCAAAAGACAAAATGACAGGCAGAGATATGTGAATCACAAAATATGTGATTATCATAATGGCTCCGCGGTTGAAAGCCGGTACTCCTCTACAAAGGACAAACGGGCTACTGCGCCTATTCCCTAAAGGCCACGTCGTGGGTGCATAGCATATTCGAACAGGTTCCATGCACTAAGTGTTTGAAGTACGCACTATGAACAGGACGTCGCTACGGCGTTCAACACTTTAAGGGCGAAGCTTTAGGAGCCCCCTAATTTTTCATTCTATCTGCTATATTGTGATGCAGATACACCGAATGCACACTTACAATATTCTCGTAAGTTCGTGGTGTAAAGCGTCAACCAAACAGTCGTTCTTAAAGGTATCCCGTCGTAGAACGCTGAACTCACTCTTCTGTCGTTTGCACATTGCTCCTTGCGAATTATCTCATTGCTTTAGAGCCGATGACCGTTGTGCATCGCGATTTTTTCGAACAGCTGAAATTCAGGTGTTGTTCATGAAAAAAAAGAACGTGAACCACTCCAGTGCACCACGCCCTACTAACACGTAGCAAACTGTCTGACATGTACTATACATTTGGTACACGCAGGCCCTCGTGATCACCCCCAATTAGCAGGGTGATTGTGAGAGCACCCACGCGTACACCACTAGATAGATATCTAGAAACGTAGATAGACAAGCTGAAAGTCTGTGCAGTATGCTAATAAATTGTCCCATTTTAAAGGCTCTAGAAAGGCCGCTTTTTCAGCTGTCGCTGTCCCTGCACTGCACGTCCCGTGCGAGCTTAGAAGTTTGCTTGTTTTTTTTTAACGCGATAGCGTGAAAGAGCTCGTTTCGCAGAGATTCAGGCTTCAGCGTTGTTGGTTGAAGCGAAAAATTCGTGACCGAAAAACTGGAAAGATGCTATTGAAATGACTCAAAATTCTGGGTATGAGTGGGGATCTAAACTGGGTCGTCTGCATAGCAAGCGGCTGTCCTATACCGCAGAGCAACGAGCCTCCTCGTGAATACAGCGAAAATAACTTCCTCTGCTTGGAAATTTATTGACATTAGCTCGTGCTTTACCAAGCACACGCGTCATGTAAGCA
>WOVY01006909.1:0-84095 GCA_013436015.1 Rhipicephalus annulatus | reverse complement strand
AGTAAGGCCGCTATTCTATCTTGACTATATTTTCAAATTATCGGCATGTTGGCGCAGTATAAATTCCCACATTATCACATGAGGATTGTTAAATTTTCCCGAAGAATTTAGAGTGAAGCTCTAGACGTTCTTATACTTACTCCATTAAGCATGTCACATACAGGATGCTTTCTGTATAGAATGATACATGAACATTCAGCGCTCATTCCTGTCTCATAATCAAAGTTTGAGCTATAAATCTCGGACTCCGCTTTTTAGTGCATGGTTCGTGTTGTCCCTTTTTTTTATCCTCCATTCTCTATCGCCACTTGTAAGCAATAAATATAAGCTGCCATAAAACACACAGTTTAGTGCGCATGATCTCTGCGCTAATTTCACATACAGTAGCGCTGACTTTCATCTGGTTTTGGCGTAACGCGCATAGATTGAGCTTCTGAGCCACTTGATGAAGCTTTTATTTAGACTGATTTATCAGCGCCAAAAAGACGGGACATTTAGAAAGACACATACACACAGCGCTGTGTGTCTTTCTAAATGTCCCATCTTTTTAGCGTTGATAAATCAGTCTAAATAATCATGAACCAACTCGCCCAAGCAACAGTTTCAGTGATGAGGCTTGCATTCTCTCGCAATAAACCTCTACGTTTTCCACTTAACAAATGAGCCTATGCGACGACGCTGTAAATAATTCCGCCTGTGCGCACTCGCAATTATGTCGCTCCCCTACCTCCCAACCTCACTTGCCATACTCGTCCACTCCGAGCGCCTCGATCATCTCTCCCTTGCCGCCATTCTCATCCCGTGACGCATTTGCATTGGCACTGGTAAGTACAGCGATGCTGTTGCACAACCTTGAATGCCATGTTCATTAGCTCTATCATTCGTTACAACTTATACATATATACACGCTCCACCCCTGAAACCGCAACGCGTTTGTGAATCCCCTCCGTAAGGGAGTCAGACGAGCTGGTTTCCTTTCAAACCGCAAGTGCTTTTTCTGTGCTAATGTAAAACCCCACACAAATAGAAAACGAAATATTCGTCATTCCTGCATGAAATATCACAACTAAAGCAATGTCGTCTGAGATGTACGTCAGAGCCGTACGGCTCTGACGCAAGGCTTTGACAAAATATTGAGGTCGTTGATTTGTAACCAGCAGCATGAAGCGGCTGCACCACTAATCTGTGACAGTGTAATAGTTTTTTCACGTCATAGAAATGGGCAAATGTGATGAGATGAAACATCTAGGCGAATCGTCCGTGTGGTTGACGTTGACGGTAGTGGGTGGAGCTTGCATTGTTATGGTTGTAAAAGACTATAGAAAGAAGTCGGGAGTAAATGGTGGTTATAGGACATGCGACTCAAATTTACCAGCATTTGATACTCCCTGAATGGCAGATAATATGTCTTGTCGATGGGCACGAGCTTCCTAATATCGGATTAGATCATCCGGAGTCAATCGTCACACATTATTACACACGCAACAATTAGCTTCTTGATATGTGATAATCCTACTCAAATTTGACATTTTTTTTGAAGTGTAGTTCTATGCAAGAAGTGTCTATTTCTGTATCAGATAGTTCTAATACACTGCTTGTCGTGGCGAGTTAGCTAGAAAAGAAATTATAAGTAGGAGAACCTTTTTTTTTACCCAGTGTGGGCCCAAGTATTAACAAAGGAAGTATACAGCCGAAACTCACAAGAAAGTACACAGAAAATGGATAGAGCTAACTCAAATACGTATGAAATAACCATATGAAATATAATCATTAAAATAATGGTATGAAATAAGTATGAAATACGCAAATGTCTGCATGATATATTTGTTAAATTACACTAAAACAATAACGAAGAACCGCGCTGACTGTCTTACAACGCCACGCATTCCGTGGATAGTGAGCGTTAAGCGAAGTTCAACAAAATTTTTCTCAACATTATCGTGAATTTTGCAGATAAGGTGCCTTGACAGATCAAATTGCAGGTGGGGAGTGAATGTTGTCTTAGATTTATTTATCTTGCGCCGCTGGCACTTGCGCGTGACCAGAATTGGTCGTTCTGGTGTACAGGTCACAACAGCTATAATTGTTAAGGTTCTAGCTTAGGCATCGGTAACTATTATGAATAAAGCAATGGAAGGTAATTTTTGAAAGCCAAGGAAAGGCAAACCTGCAACCTTGCAGTTTGATCCCTGCAAGCCATCTTCTCGTCGACTTTACGTTCTTCAAATTTATGTCCCGACTACTACCCCTATATCTTCCCCTAGCATCGTAGTCTGTTATCAATAATACAGTAACTGTTTTACTCATATAAAAGTTTATTTGCTTTCAGTTGAGGTACGACCTCCGTCTTTCCTTCAGCCATCCTCACCTTGCGCTCAACTCGTCGCCAACTTAGTGCAACGCCATTGAACTAGCGACACCGCAAAGCGAAGCGGCATGTGAGTGCACTCCCTCATGGAGGATTATACGACTGAACTCGTGGTGACCCGAACACGGCCACAAACTGTCATCTCGGCTAAGCCAGCTGGACTCGTCCGCTGCTCCTCGTGTCTGGCCAAGCTAATGTAGACAGCCAGTGTCGTAACATTCGTACAGCCACGCAGTTCGAGGTTTCTGGCAGATTCGAACGCGTGCACGACAGTATAATAAACATGATCTCGGAAGCGGAACGCAGGAAGGCAGGCGAGGCGTGCGCTCTGGTACAGAAGCCATTTGCTGCACTCCAGCTGAATGATGCATTTCTGATAGCACAGGAAAGTAGTTTGATCAGAAGGCTCTTCACGGCGGTGCAGGTGCCCTGGTTTAGCTGCGCTTGGTGAAGTAGTCTGTTGGCGTTGAAGAAACGCTCGAATGCTTTCCGAGTCAAGGGTGTGTAATGCTGAACTAGGCGCTGAGAGCAGAACAGGAAAGTCACTGAGGAGTCTTCACCGGTATGAGGTCACTTATATGATGACTCTTGCTCGAATAATGCCCCCATCAAAGGCACTACCAGGCATAGCATTGGCGTAACGTGGTATATGACTTCGGTCGAACAGGCTTTTCTTTGTTTTCTGCATAACTGTATAAGCTCTTCCTTGTGGCATCTACCATCTGTTCATAATCAAACGCAATATAATGTCTGTTTAGCCTAAACATAACGTTAATAGGTCTGCAGGGGCAATCTTATTGTAATATGTGTATAATTTCTGGTATTTTTGAAATAAACACTTGTACATAGAGGCATCTGCAATTTCTTTATTGTATTTCATTTGCTTCGACATTCATGCTGCGTGCGTAGGTCTGCCATATTTTAGTTTATTTGACAAATAGCTCCAATATCTTAGCAGTTTGATCACCTCATCCACTACCTCAGCCACATTATGAAACGTTAGATTTGCTATCTTCCTGGAGTTATGATTAACATACTCTACCTCCATGTGTCGCCTTCCTAGAATGAGTCTGATTGTGTCTTGTCTATCGTTTCAAATGAATTAGCACTCGTCCTGATTGGGTGAATAATAATAATAATAATAATAATAATAATAATAATAATAATAATAATAATAATAATAATAATAATAATAATAGGAGACTAGTATGCGGGGTTTCAAAAGTGTAGTATTGCCAGACCCATTTTTTATTTCTCTTTTAATGCTACGAGGCAATCACAATGCAACTCCTTTCTTGCGCCAAGCGCACCTGAATGGCTGGGAACTATCCAGATAATCTTAGAACTAAGGGCTCAACGCGAACATTACATTTATTCTGGAAATTACATGGCTGCTAGCAACGATTACATGCGTAGAACCAACGTTACAAGAACAAACTAGTAACTAAGCACTCGTCAACTTATCGACGATCAACGATTTGTTCCCCAATATTAGTGTTCAGCGTGCGTTCCTCATTGTGGCGTGTCCTTTGGTTTACTGGCCAAAAGTTCGGCCAAATAAAGAGTTTCATCTTGGATCCGCCGCCGGCGGCATCCGTCAATACCGCGTGACAATATGACTATAAGCCACGCCGTAGGGAAATTTCAACATCTGATGTTCTTTATCGAACAGTACACGAACGTTTAGATTTCACCTCCAACAAAACGCGACTGGGGCAAGTTTGACCCTCACCATTCCGGTCACGGCTAGCGTCGAACCGTCCTCATTCAGTTCAGCTGCCGGGCTCCGTAGCACCGCTGCGATACCGAGGTGGACGTCATGACATGTTCAGTATGTAAATGCGACAATGCGCAACAAGAAGCACTTGAAATTTATGTTTTTTTTCCTTCTGTAGTATTTTTAGTATCTTCAGAAGCATTTACAATACAGTCGTAGAAAGGAAGAATGAGTAAACGCTTTCGTGCACAGGCAGGAATGATTACCGCAAGTCACAAACACTTAAAGTTTCATGTTCGGAACTGCTCCCGAGAAACTCCCTCGACAGTACTAAGGCGTTCAAAGACTGCATGCGTCAATACTAGAAAAAAGAGAGACTCGCATACGTTCAAAGATGAAAAGGATAGGCCGGGACAGGTGTGCAAAGTAATTGATTGATATGTGGGGTTTAACGTCCCAAAACCACCATATGATTGTGAGAGACTCTGTGCAAAATAATAAAGCATATAAAACCAATTAATTTTGCAGAGCCACTTGTAAAGGAAGGAAGGAAGTCGGTGGTTATTAATGAAGCTATAAGCACTGATTCGATGCGCCCAACGCATGCTGGATTTACGATGCAGCTTTCTTTCACCCAGCCGTATTACAATGACTTTCTAACCCTGCCATGGCTTATGGTGCGGGCCCGCTTGTATTTATACTACTTCAATTTTCGCAAAGTGTTCGGGGCCGAGACTTTTATCTCTGCAACGTTTTTTCGTTTTTCCTTAGACGTAATGATATCTCCAGAATACCTTAAGCTGTGCGATGAGGACGCGTTCACACCCCATTTATTAGTTTCAGTTTATACACCGTCGATAATTTCTCTAGGCTGAAAGATAGACTCTAAGCCCACTTGCGAGCGGGTTAGCTTTGCCATAGTTATAGTCTTAGGTGGCCTAGAGCCCCCCGCCGCTAAGCTAATGACATTCAGAGCACGCCGCATGCAATAACAAGAACAGAGAAGTCCGATGCAGGAAGCAACATTGCACAATGAACTCGTGGCACTAACTTTCACCGAAGCCGAGTAATTAGTTTAGCTGCGGCCAACTTCGTTATCCATTTCGTTCCTGACGCAACGCAAAAGACACGTACTCGGTCTGTGCTGTTTTCATGTTCTTCATCCCCTTCTTTGCTATGTGCATGAAACAAATGCAGGTCATCCGGAACAAGGTTGAAACCGTTCAAATAGTGTGTACCTCAAGTACAATTGATGTATATTTCTCGCATTTAAATTGGGAGTTCGATGAAAACCCGTCTGCTCGGGATCAGGCATGACGAAGGAAACAAAAAAAAAGCTTCAAGAAACTACGTTTCTGCTTCAATACTACTAGCCTTGCTCACAATCTGTATGCAAGAAAAAACGTAAGTTTGTTTTCCGTCGTTATTCGGTAGGCGCACCCCTTCTCTTTTCTTACTTTTTTAGAGCGAAACCAGTTATGAGATCAAAACTCGGGTCACGCGCGGCGCCGCAGTGGTCCAACGCTGCAGCCACCGCCGGTGTCTGTAACCACATCGCACGAAATTAGTACAAGAAAACCTGGTACCAATTACACAGTGGGGCTCGAACCTGGGTCTCCGTGGGGCAACCTAGTATTCTACCACTGAGTGGCAGCGGTGCTTGGAACTTGTTGGCAAACTTGCCTTAGGGAGGCTTGATGTCAGGAAAGCAATCACGTTAATACGACTTATACGTTAACACAACTGCTATCGTCTCGGAAAAAGACTGGCAGTATTATAAATAAATAATAAATAAATAAATAAATAAATAATAAATAAATAAATAAATAAATCGTTTTAGAACAGCGTAATAACAACCAGCCGTCGCACAATGTGAATAGCGTAAAAAGTGGTCGTCCAATGCTCCGACCCTTTACAAAAGCTTGTTTTTGGTCAGCTTTTAACAGTGGCGGATACCCCCTTCCGGCATGACTCTTCATCGTCACCAGCCACTGCATGAACAATTGGCACAAAATTTATTGTAAGTGTTTAGCGGATACCACGCTTTTAGAAGAATGACGAAAAAGAGCCAAGCGAATGCCGGCCTACTACCCAAAATTTTTATTATTAATGCAGTAGTGGGTATTAAGCAAGTTTGATTGTATCAGTTACCCAGTGAGCGATAAGAAAAGGCGATAAAAGGCCGCTCTTCTAGCTTTCGCTGAGACTGTGCTGGGTCTTCCGCACAGGCATGGCGTTTTTTTTATCCTATTTCGACATTGTATCTAGTGTAGCGTAAAAAACCAGATCGATACTTTCTTCTGGTTAGCGCAAACGTTTCTTTTTTTCCTGAAACGCGGGTAGGAAGAAACAAGTTCGAGCGAACGGGCTAGTCGCACCACCTCGTGTTGTAGAGCTTATTGATGAGAGCCGAAAATAACCAGTGCTACATCTCCAGGCAATAGTGTGTATTCAACGATATCGTCTCAAAGCTAGATCATTCATAACGTTGAATTAGGAATAACATCCAACGATGCATTGATATCCGCCTAACGTTAATAGCTGTAATGGCTTTCTCTTGTGCAACACGGCTACCGTGAGAAATATATACAGTCATAACAATAATAAGTACATGTCAGAATCTCTGAAAGTCTGTCTCACCTCCAATTTAAATTCCAGGCTTGTCTTTCAGGCTGCCCGGCTGTAATTCACCAGCGGCAAAGAAATAAATAAAAGGCGTTCAGTTTAAGTAGGACTTGTGTAGTAATAGCTTGCGTCAAAGCTGCTCTGAAGTGATTGGTTTTCCTTCTGATACCCGGAACTTCTAGGCGTACCTGTGGCTGGTCGAAGCACCAGAAGGGACACGTTTATATGCACTTCGCATATATACACTGATCAGTTGGTCTCGTCCAGCAGCTCATCAGATGCCGCTGTAAGTCCAGCTGCAGCAATGACAATGAAATTTAAGTTGTCGCATACGACCACGTCTACGGCATCAGAGCTTGCTGCTATATGAGCCGCTTTATAATATCTTGTTCAAGAACGTCCCAGAAAGTTGTTCATATTCTGTTATTCTAAGGTAGCACTTCAGAGTTGGCAGTTTGTTATGCATAAGAGGAATCCCGACTAAATGGTGCATGATAAAGAAAACATTGCTACCATCAAGTTTTATCAAAAGGACATGATATCAGTGACTACCCGGACATATTGGTATTACTGGAAACCAATTAGCCGATGATGCCGCCCACTAGCTCAGCCCATAAAGGAACCAGTGTGGCTCCGATTCCTCTATGAAGGACTAACGCTGCAACAAAAGTTTACTTCCTGGCTCGAGATCTTACGCACACGTTTCGGTCGTCTACCAGCTTCCAAATGTGTCACTTATATGAACTGGATACATCACAAACTTTTCCGCTTCCATACGATATGCCACTTTTGGTAGGGCATTGCATTCTAAAGGCGTACTCGTTTCGCAATGGTATGGTCGACACCTCTACACGTTACTCCTGCGGAGCTGAAGAGATTATTGAACACGTCCTGTGCAGCTGCACTTGATACGACACCCAGCGATGCCAGATCTTGATGTTTTTGAAGCAATTGGACTCTAAACCATTTCCTGTGATAAAGATTCTGGGACCTTGCGCGTGTGCTTCAATAGCACAGAAAGGGACTAAAGCGCTACTACGGCGCCTGAACACAACAAATCCTAGCTACCACCTGTAGACTGCGTCTGCTCCCCCAAGTGTGCTCGTGATTATGCGTATCTTTCTTCCTTCTCTCCTATCTGTTTTCTCACTTCATCGTCTCCTCCAGTGCAGGGTAGCAAGCCAGACGTATATCTGACTAACCTCCTTGCATCTTTCTCTCTATCTAATTAAAAGGCAACTAGTGAAATGAAGTTATAAGCTCTCCCTTAGCATGACTTTTGGTCGCTGCACATGATTGTGTGATTCTGTGAACAAACTGCTCACCAGAAACCCTAATCTAAAAATAATAGGTGCAAAGCATTTCTCAGCCAACTACAGGTACCTTGAGCGCGTTCCTCCCTCCCTCACGCTCAGGGTCAACACCTGATTACTCTTACACCATGGACATGTGTCCCTCTGCAATATCATACGTCTGTATGATTTGTTTCTTCATATTCCTTATTTGTGGCTCAAAGCAACGCCACCATCATGGCGCAGCGCACGCAGTAGCGCTGCAGTGACGCTTCCCCATTGGTTGCCCGCATAGCGCCACAAACAGTGACACGCAATTACAAAACACAGGATCACTTACACAACCAGAGTGAAAGCCAACATTGTGATCACGAGGAATGCAAGAAGCTACAAACGAATCTGTACACCTCCGAACAAAAAAAAATACTTTGTGTTACTCTCCGTCGTGAGGATGTCCTTGATGGGTTCTTTCCCATGACCGCAAAGCACAAGCGAAGGATAGCGATAGGTCACAGCAGGAGAGGGCTAAAGGAGAGGCTAGTGAACAGCTGTATTTGGCGCATCTGGCTGGTATTGATAAAGTAGAGGAGGGGCTGCTTGTATGAAGCACAGGTTATTGACACTTTTTATCTATCCAGGAACGGTGAGAACAGATGTTGGTAATTAAGTGCGAGAGCTTTCAGAAAAACTGAGATCGGCAGCGTTCACCAGATGAATGTGAAAATAAAAAATTGTGGTTGTAGCAGGAATCAAACCCAAGCATTCTGCATGGCAACCAAGGATTCTACTTCAGAGCCGCGAAATTTCTGTGAAAAAAAAGAGCCTATGCCAGCGTAATGTTGGTTGAACGTCCATTGTGGTGGTAGTACTGGCTCTCTGGCTATCTAATTTTATAAGTATTACATGCCCACGCCTGTGATACATGTGTCACTTTGGTTTAACTTGAATTGCATACTTAAGCGTCATCCTCTAAAGTCAGTTCATGTAGCACTAGCAAGAGCTGGTAAACTCAGAAGCAAAACCACTTCATGTCAGCTTAAAGCTTGTGGTGTTCTTATTGCCCTTATTGCTGTTGTATCGTTGCTTGGCTGTAAACAAGTGGCTATATGAAACATGCGTGACTGTTCGACGTATGTCTGTCCGTACATTTGTACAGTCTGTTTCAAACTTAAGGGAAATATCCGATCGCATAACACGTGGTGTGGCCAGCGCTGTACTCGCATGCCACTATAGCAGATGACATGGTTCAACAATACGGCCCTTCAAGAGTCTCCGCATGCGCGAGATGCTGCCTGCCCTTGACTGCAGCACTGGCCGCATTCATGCGTTCCGAGATTTCCCCGTGTGAAACAGACTGTACAGTGTCAAGTTTATGAAAGGGAACACGGGAGCTTGTGTCCTGCGCACTCCGGTGGTTGCTGGCAGCGAGCTCAAGTGGGAGTGAAAGCAACCACAGTCTGTTTTCGCGTCATCTCGCGGGAAGCATAATAACCATTTGTTGCAGATATGCAACCCATGGCAAGATTGCGACTCTACCCTTCTTTACGCGAGATCCGGTAATTGCTTTGAGGGGGGAGGGGTTGCAATCTTGCTTTTATATATATGAGCAACGAATCGTTGTTTTGCTCGCCGCAAGATGACGTGGAAAGAGAATGTGGTCGCTATCGCTCCCGCTTGAACGCGCTTCCAGCAGCCGCCGAACACGCAGGCCACGCGTCGCCGTATTCTCTTTCATAAAAATTGACACTGTACATATCTTTAGTGTCATTCTGTTACGTTTTGCTCATGTGTCATTGACAGATGAGGATCTTTGTGCAACTGTGTGTGATACGCTGTTCAGCGTGAGTGTGATGTGAAATGTGTGCACGGATCGTTTTCCCCTCTCTCTCTTTCACTCCATTATTCCCCCCTCAATGTGTAGAGTAGCAAATGGATGTAGTCATGTTAATTTTTCGGGCTTTCTTGTATTCCTTGTCTCGTTCTCATGTGCGAATTCAAATTGTGACATAATGTATTGGCAGTTATTTTGCTTCATTACCTACCGCAATCTTTCTGCCATGCGCGAGCCCTGTACACAAGCAATGGTATAAGACATGTCACGGTCCCGTGCGACTAATTACGACGGCGCGCTCCAATCTGCCATCTCCAGCCACCTGATAAGGATATGCCAGCGGCGGATTTGCTTACCCTCCTTGGCGCAGGCGTAATCCTTCCACGTCAGGGATCCCTGCGCACCGGCTGTCGGGCTCCTAAACTTCTTCGTAGTTACGTGTACGTATCGTGCCACTTCGCTGCGCGTGTACTTTGTCTCTCTCGCTCGCTCTTTTTCTGTTTATTAAGAGGGCTTGCCCTAACATAGACGTTGACGTGACAGGCACATTTCTTGAACGTGGCCGGATCTGCCATAGAGTAACATAAAATTGTGGCCACTCGGGTCAAAAGCAGTGGTGCTACACAACTTCACACCGGCTGGAAGATGGAAGCACATCGCTCACTACTTTCAAGGAAACATGCGCACTAGTTACCTACTACAGCACCTTTTCTAATGCAATTTATGCCTACGTGTCTTTCTTATCCACCTTTATTGCTTCGCGTGTGCATGGTCGGGCAGTATATGACATGAATTGGATGCGAGGGAAGTGCACATGGTGTCGACGCGACAGAAACATTGCCACGCTCCGTGTTCATGAGCATTTAGGGCATGAAAAAGTACGGGCAGCAGCAAGGAGACGCGATATTTTGCTTGTTTTGTCTGCCTCGCAGATAGGCTGCTGCAAGGTGCCATTGTAATTGTAAGTGATTCGTAATTGATTGAAGCCTTAAACTAACAATTTTCACATTGTGCTGTTCGGCGCAGAGAGTTTTTTTTTTTGGGGGGGGGGGGGCTATTCAGTTCGCGTTTTATTTTGTGGATTGCTCACCAGGAAAAAAAGACAACTCTTTGGAAAGCTGCGCAGCAATTTTTCGAAAAAATCGTTTTTTCACTTTTTTGAAGTTTTTTGAAGGCTTGTGGTCTCACTCCTAGTCAAGGTGACAAAAAGAAATGCTCATGCGCCAAACACCATATATCACAAAAGTAAATAAATTCCCACTGTTGTAAAAGAAAGTTTGCTTTCTTGCTGCAAGATAACTAAAATGTTTGTTTTCCTTTAATGTCGCAATTGCCTTGACCGGAAGACGCTTGGCTACAACCAACAATGCACGTTGCACTCCAGCAACGTAGAACTTTTCAGCGTAACGGGGATTTGACCACCGAATAGGTCAGCTAAAAGTGCCTATTACCTTAGCAGCTTACAGACCGTAACATACACAGAGTAACGATAATGAAATCGGTACCTAGTGTTTTTAGTGATAATAAGCACAAATGAAAAAAGAAAAGAAAAGAAAGAAAATGAAAACTCGTGGAGTTTTCTGTTTATCTTATTCCATATATCTGTTAAACTACTGCTTTGCAATGCTTTTAATGAACGGTTGCAGTCGCTTCTCCATTGTTATTTCCAGACTCAAAATATTGAATAAATATTCTGAAACCCGCTTTTTGTGCGCTTGTTGAGGACTACGGAACAAACATAAGAACTGACGTTATCCAATGCTTCAAGATGCGATAAAAAATTATGCTTTACAGTTAGTTGTGGATCATGATGGCCTTTACACTTCATAAAACCTGCTTACATCAGCGGAAGTTCAGTGGTTTTGCGAAATGGCAGCAGCAGTCAGCAGGGACAAGCAAAATGAAAGGGGTTGGCAATAACATCATTTTAACATAAAATAAATCAACAATAGAAGCTAAAAGTCAGCCTTTATAGTTGGAGCATCCCGTTTGCCAGTCTGTCCATTGTTTAACAGATGTTTCACTATCACTACACTCAGGGCCAGCACGAAGGAGTAATTTGTAAGCGCTTTTTTTGTGTACAAAACTACTCTTGGTAAAAATGAGCGAGCTGACTGGGCGAAGGCGAAGTTGATCGAGAAATTAGCCCTTTGTTTAACACTGCAGGAGACAAAAAGCCTGGAACACAAAGGGCAACGTCGGCAGGCATTGGGTTAAGGGTGATGGCATTCACTCCAAGCACGTGAGGTGCTGGAGCGTGAAAGGCGGTGGGTAATGAAGATTAATGAACGCTGTCTTGATGGTCGCTGACTGCATGTTTACGAATGTCAGCCGCAAGGTCACCGCGGAAGAGTAGTAATGTGATTATTAAGTCATATCATGTCTCTCTCTGTGCGCGCGCGCGTGTGTGCGCGTTCGTGCGCGCGCCCATCAATAAGTCTGATATCACAATTTTTTGAAGTCCTGCTATTATTGTAGCAATATATGAGTCGTCGACAAATATCGGAGTGAGTGAGCTAGCGAGAGAGTGAGTGACTGAGTGAGTGAGTGAGTGAGTGAGTGAGCGAGCAAGGGAGCGAGTAACCACTACAAAGCATAGAAAGCTACGTACTGCAGTTGACTGTGGTGGCACTAAACTTTCAAGTGACACTAAATAAAGCAGTAAATCACAGTACGCAGTAATTCAAAGCGGGCTTAGCGAGTGAAAGTTACCAGTGATTGCCTGACTTGTTACTCAGATGACAGGGTCCGTGAAGAAAAGTTGGTGACGGACCACAACGCTTGTTGTGCTATCACGTGACTCGGCCGAGCGGACAAGATGTTGCGATGCGGGAATTCAGTCCCGAGGAGCCCAACATCTAGCCATAAGGGCTTTCTCTACTCGTAATGACCATGTTACGGCAACCGGAAATGTGTTCTGGATCCGGAAATGGGCCACCGTTAGTCGTACATGAAAGGACTCAAGGGTCGTTTGGACTGTCTACTTACCCCGCGGCCGCATCGAATTCTTCCGTCTGGGTGCTTCGTTCATTCTTTGCTACGGTGCTCCTCCACGTTGATGATAGTGTGCGTGCGTGGAGGCGATACAGACAGACACGCGTGCCTGTGTGCGTGCGGGCGGATGTGTACGCATTAGTATAGTTTCAGTGTACGTTTGCAAGCTATACTTGTTCTTATATATAACTATGCTGTACGTTGGGCGCCTTCTTCAATCAGGCCCTACTTATAACCACATTTGAACCAAACTTTCAATGGAATTCCTGTTTGCCTGTACACATATTGTCACGAACGAAACCACACTTCATCTTGTAGTCGGCACTGCTAATATATGTTCCTACACTTTGTCCTTGTCAGCATCAGCAATTCCACCAAGCTGCTTTGAGCTGCGTCAGGGTCATGGCAATATCTTGGATTCTATTTCACGTCTCCAAGTGCTGATTAACAAGAAAGACAAAAAATCACGAAAGATGGTAAGAAAACTATACAATCGACTGATAGGACCAACGATGTGACTTAGCTGGAAGCACTAGCTATAGTAAAACATTTTTAGCAACAGCATGAAATAGACGTTTCACTATCCATGACCTCCATGTTTGTTGTGGAGTACAATATTTTATTCACACTGCTATGTATTCGCTCTCTCCAACTACTCCCTCTCCTAACCCCCGCTTGAATATTGCTGTCTTAATGGCACCGTTAGTGTAAAAGCAGAAACAAAATGTGCATGTGGCATTTAAGTATACACTTAGACCTATCAGGAGATTTTGAGCAGTGTACTTATAACACACTACCACGTAAACGTCCGTATAGGGGTCGTGGAGCACTCGTGAACACAAAAACGGGAACCCAAGAAGAAAGCTTCTTGAATCCTGGTTCATCTAACTTAACACATTGGAGTACAACACCAACCTTGACCTCTTAACGGGTGCTTTCAAGGACGTGTGGGATGATTGACCTCTCCTCGTATGTCTTAGTGTAAGCTGGACATGAAATCTGCGTATGGGGCGAAACGTCTCTACAGTTTTTTTGTTAACTCGTTGTGCCGAGCCGGAGTAAACTTATCTGTAGGAGTGGATCACCCTGTCAATTCCTCACGTCTCGTTTTGTCACGTAGCATCTTCACGCCTCGCGCTTGTGTCGCGGAGGTCCTGCGTTTGATACTCATAAGTGCAGCAGGATGCACGTTTACAACGTTGTTCCCCGTGAATGCAAGCAATGCTGAATGGATGAAGACCCAACCGCATTCACGTGATTTCCCAGCAATAGCGACAACGACAGCGACGAGTGACAGGATTTTCAGCCGCAGAGACCCGTTTGTAGCCGTCATTTGTCGTGTCACACCTTTCTGGAAAACTAGCAAAGATGGATTGTCACCCGGAAACCAGCGTGACAATTTCCGACAAGATGGCGGCACGCTTCATCTTCGCTTCGGTTGCAATTTGGCTCTTTATGCTTGCTATCCACACGTACTGCAGGGAATGCAAGTCATCGACCACGTTCTTTACATTCGTATCCCACGCGGAGAGTTAGACAGCGGCTGTATTTTGTCGTAAACCTTGTTATCGGTTGTTTGTTTTGGTGGTTGCTTGTGACAATTATGGTAGCTCGCTACAATGTGAAATCGTCATGTGAGGAGCATCGTAGCCATTGCAGCGTTTGCTTCTGGGCACTCCGTCACGGTTACACAAAAAATTGCGCAAAAATATGGTCGTGAAACGCTTTTATGACTTTCTTGTGCCACACAAGGCAGTTATAAATTTGGCATGTGGAAATCAGTCTGCTTTTAAGCTTCTTTTCGCAATTTATGAGCGTGCACGCTATACTCCTAAATCTATAACAATGACTCTTTCTCGCCGACATGTGGTTGCAGCCGTCGTAACGCGACGGAGTGATGGAGCAAGTTTGTCGCGGTGTCTCGTCGCTGCCGCTCGAAAATCACGTGCATGCAGTTGGGCCTTTAGCCATTCAGCATTGCTGGCTTCAATGCATTGGTCTTGAGCCAGTTAGAAGCCCGAAAAAGTCAGAAATAGAAAAATATGGAGCCATTCGGAGACATCAGAAAACAAGGGCCGATGAAGTCAAGAAGAATAAGTCCAGCACACGATGGAGTCAGTAGTCGACGGGAAATGATGAAAAAGTCCGGCGTGGAGCCCGAGTAATACGCCAGTTGGTGAATATGTGCAAACGACAACTGTAAACTCCATTGCGATGGCTTTTCTTCCTTCGGGCTCTTTGCTTCTTCCGGTCACGTTTTGTGTGCATGTACGTGTTTCTTGACCGCGTGTGGCCATAAAAAAGCTTTATTTCAGGAAACGAGGTAAAGTATAATTCAAGAGCTAACTGGGTGGGGCTCTCAGTCCATGGCTCTGCTGGCTTTTATCTGCCCCCGGAACTGATCTCTGGGTGCAAATATAGATTCTGGGTTGGCACAGTTTAACTACTGGTCATAAATTAAATACGGCAGTCAATGTATTCCATGTTGTAATTCGTTTGCAATATCTCCATTCTAGTTCGCCCCAACGAATGTTTTAATTCGTCTATCTAACTGGTTGTTGTGTTCGCTACGTTGTTTTACGAGCTCTAACCAACGTCGACAAAAATGCAATCAATCATTACCACTTCGTTTATTTATTTCTTGTGCATAGTTCTAATAGACCTTTACCACAGTGTCTTCCGACTGTTTCTTTCCATCGTACATAAATTCATGATTTCTCAAGAACTCCTAGAACATGAGAGGGCTGCCAAACTAAACAAAGTCGCTCCATCTGTCACTAAACTGAGCATATAACAATTTATGAGAACATCCTCGAGAGTGCAATTACCTTCCTGCACGCTATGCATGAACTTCAGAGTGGGTAGAGATGCTGACCCCCTAACGACATTATCTGTGACACTCTGTGCACACTAATTTGTATGCAAAAAGGGTATTGAAGAGCTTTAAATTATTACGACGAACCATCCATGCACTGGCTGATCCGTCTACAACCGTTTTATATGCTTGCCCACCAGATCAATCTGATTTTTTCCACTCACTATTGGATTATGTGTGAAGGACAATGTGGGTGAAGATGGCGCGAGCATGCTGTGCTGTGGTTGTCAAGCGTGGAGCCCCTACATGCATGCTATTATTCCACGGGGTAGAGCGAACATAAAGTATCACTATTTCTGTTCTATGAACCTATATATGTAACCCGCTGGCAAGATCTTGCACAAGATTGAAGTATTTATAATTAATTAAATAAATAATAACTAATTATAAATAAAAATAAATATTCTGTCTTAGTTTGCTTGCTGAGGTCACGTGATACCGTACCTACAGTGTTTACTTTTTGTAGTGAAGATGAGGACGGCTACAATGGCAGTAACTTGGGCCACCTAATCATTAAACTCTTTCAATTTCAACGCGCCAAAAAGTAATTTAAAAATTTATACTTTATTTTCACTTCAATGGGCTGAAGTTTCCATATAACGGTGTATTTTAAATTATCCTATTAGAGTATCGTGGCAAGAAACATTGTGTAAATGTTTTAGAAGCACACGCCAATGAGCCATAATTAAAAATAAAGACAAATGTAAGCATTTTTTTTCAAAGTGTGTGGCCTTCGTGCTAAAGTGTGCTATGTAATGCTTATTATACTTTTAATGCAGCTTACTATTCATCTATGGTAGTGAGTTCTTAGGATCATCGTGTTTCTTTTCGATATTCTAAGCTTTTTTATATCGCCTTATTTCTCAAATTGGGTTACAGTTTTCGTGTCTTCATAAATGCCAATAACTGTAACACCCCCAGCACACAGAGGGGATAGTTCTTCCTTCGGGACCATCTCTTTCTTTTTCTTTGCCAGCCCACTTATTTTCATTGTATACCGTTCTTCACTGTTCATAAACCTTTTTAGTTCCAGTGGTCCCATTTATTATCATTATTGCGTAATACTACTCACTTTATTCACCTAGCACGTTCCCTCCTGTTTCAACGCTGAGCGTACAACGCACGCTGTATACGCACTATTGTACAGCAGCGAAGCATAGAACACTACCCGCCCTGCGAACTCAGCAGATAAAATCCGACCGGTTACATGGAAGGCCTCCGAGTCGCGGTATCCCCAAGGTGGTCGTGAGTTTGGTCGTAACGAGCCGGCTCTGGAAAAAAAACAGGGAAGAGGGAAAAAGGGAAAGCCGGGCCGAGTGCGTTCTCAAGTGGGCAAAGTGAACACAATACAGGCGATCGAGAGGCTGAGAAAAAGCCGTGCTCAACTTTTTTTTCTTAAAGCTCCACGAGGCTGAACCGAAGCTCAGTGGTTGCTGGCAGTTTACTGCGTTGCTGTTCAGTGATGCCCTGAACCATATCTTTCTTGTTCGCGCGTTTTCGTTACCGACGCTAATCCCTCGTCGGTTGACTGAAGCGAGAATATCTCTCTTTCCAAAATATGTAGCAAATAAATGGGCTAAGCGTGCTTTTGCGAAGCAAAGAACGCCCAAAGAAAAAGCGAGAAGAGGTAGGTGCAGAAACAGCGTTTCCCGTCGCCATCTCAAATATAAACTTGCTTCACCACCATTATTGTTCATTCATTTTATTGTGCTAGCTTCGCGTAAATGGCATAGATTTTCTCGGGATTCGAAGTGAATGCATTTACTCCTTGCATTGGCTGACCCAAGAATATCTCGATCCTATAACTACAAGCGCCCACATAAAATTCACGCCCCGGCATTTTGTATTTTTTAGTTGAAATCCTTTTTCCTTTCGTATGGTCGTTAGAACCAGCCCCGCTGATTCCTTTCTTCTTTGTGACTTTCCTAACATTTTCTTTGTATTTTTTATTCGTAATGTGAGAGATTTTCGCCCTATTCTTGATGTCGTTTCATAGGCTTATAATACGGGGCAGATGGTTATAGATGTTTTATAATGGGAATGGCGGAAGCAATCTTGTTTATAGTTAAACAAAGGTGCGTTGGTGCTTTGTTTTCAATACATCTTTGACCCTGTCTGTTTTTCTGGCGTCATAGATGGAACAAATGCGAAGATAAAAACACCCACGAATTTTACGATGACAAGGCTTCACCGAAAACCAACTCCGTGCTCTTAATCCGCTTCAGTGCACCTTGGCGACCATTCTAAGGGGTCACCGACCCGTCTTACTGCGGCTTCTCTGTGCAGAAACAACCGATCGGGGATACTCCGAACAAAACTTCACCTATTCTTGATATATTCCAGACGTGGTAGAGTGGGTTTTAAATATTCATTGGGGTAAAAGCTTCAGATGCCTTTTGCTTCGACCAAATACGGGAAAAATGACCGCCAGGTTCCCGCGGCGCCGGCGTTAACACAGGTGATAAAAAAGTCGTCATGGCAATATCATCGTGATACTGACCACCTAAATTTGTAGTCACCAGGACATCGCTGTGGGGTTCTGGTTAATCACATAATGGGACGGCTCAAGATGACGCCATCGCCCGACACATTCGCTCGATCAAAGGCCAGCTGATCACGCAGGAAATGCAGAATCTCGTTATGTTCTGAAAGATTTCGGAAGACGGGAAATGCTATCGTCAACATAGAATAAAAAATTGGCCGACCCACGTACAGTAGAAATCAATTATATGCGAAGCACGAAGGACAAAAGTTGATATGTCAATTTAAAATGAACGCAACGTTCTGAGGTGAACATCAACTATGCCGTACATGACTTTCATGTCATAATTATCATGTTTGCACAAGTCACATACCTTCGTCATTCATTCACGTCACGAAATACCAAATTTGGTAAATGTAAAGCTAGTGAAACGGCCACAAGCGCGTCATGAGCGTGTTATGTAGTCATGTTGTTACATGACACGAATGTCATGATTATCATATTTGTACGTGTAATTTACCTTCATTGTCTGTTCGCGTTACGTAATGCCAAGTTTCGTAAATGTGAAGTCAGTGAAACGGCCGCGAGCGCATCATGAGTGTGGCATGTAGTCATGTTGGTACACGACAACCACGTCAGGAATATCATGTTTGGAAGCGTCATTTAACTTCGCCATCCGTTCGCGTCACGTAATACCAAATTTTGTACGTGTGAAGCTAGCAAAACGGCCGCAAGCACATTATGAGCGTGGCATGTCGTCATGTTGTAACATGACATGCATGTCATGATTTCCACGTCTGGGTCTGCCACTTGTGTTCACCATGCAGTCATATCATAACGTACCAG
This sequence comes from Rhipicephalus annulatus, assembly GCA_013436015.1. Taxonomy (NCBI): domain Eukaryota; kingdom Metazoa; phylum Arthropoda; class Arachnida; order Ixodida; family Ixodidae; genus Rhipicephalus; species Rhipicephalus annulatus. Next base: position 65,065 of record WOVY01006909.1, on the reverse strand, counting down.
TTTTACAACATGTGAATGAAACAACTGCAAGAGCAGCAAGGCCATCAAATGTAAATCATGACATTCATAACATATATGTCATAATTTTTGTGTTATGACTAATAATTCGTGCTTGGCATACAGTAATGTTATGCCATACCAATTTTGGTATTGATACCATTATCGAAATGGTAAGGAGAGCTAAAAGTGGTAGGTGGACGGATAGATAGATAGATAGATAGATAGATAGATAGATAGATAGATAGATAGATAGATAGATAGATATATAGATATATAGATAGATAGATAGATAGATAGATAGATAGATAGATAGATAGATAGATAGATAGATAGATAGATAGATAGATAGATAGATAGATAGATGCCATGTCTGTTTGGTTCATAGGCGTCAGTAGAGCTCCATATGCTTAGTAGGGTCGAGTAACACATCTTGCGAAGAGGTAATCATTCATCGTAACGAACTTAAATCCCAGCAATCGATATTACTTAATGAGCAAAGGGCCTATATTTGTGTTCGAAGCACAATCCCGCGGACGCCGCTTATGCCACCATCAGGCTTTCCTGTTATCGACGGCGCATATATGGCGAGATCACGAAGATACATGCTGATTCCCGCAGCAGTTTCCATGCTCAATAGAAAAACCCTAGTTGCACACCCCGCACCGTCACAGTCGGACCATTATGCGCTGGCTGATCCTAGTCAGTACTGCGGGGCGCACTCTTGTCATTAGCCTTGTTCGCACACACATTAGCGTTATCACTTCACGCTCAGGCACGCAGCACAGGATAACGAGTAGCTTAATTTGTGCCTTATTTTATTTGTGTTACAGAAATTCGAAGTTCTTATCAGTAGCATTTTATCCAATGTTGGAGCTTGTTGCCCGAAGCACGATTCACAGCATGTCGCTCCAATCACACCAGCGTTATGATACTCCTGAAGCGCAGTGTCAGATCTCGTTGTATGCTTGAGAAGAAATATTGAAGTTTGGTTGGAAAGGCCTAATCATCAGCGTGGTTACTTCGTTCTACTGAAGTATAAAAGCATCGCTTGCAGAGAAACAAATATAAAGGTAAACACATTTGACAGAGATCGGTGTGATTGCGTACATTTATACAAACAGACACTCCAGCCACGTTGTAGCCTTTATTTCAACGCGATAGCGTTAGAGAGCTCGTGCCGCAAAAATACCGCGGTCGGCGTCGGCTTCGTTGGTTGTGAGCGAAAAATTGTCCGTGAGCTAAAAATTGAGAAAGAAGCAAATAAAATAAAGAATAAAACTTGAATTCAGTCTCATTGAGGATTGAATGTGGGCCGTTCGCGTGGCAAGCAGGTGTCCTACCATAAAGGCACGATGTAACTTGCGGCTGCTTCGGGAAAAAAACACTACATGAATGCCATGTAGTGGAAGGAGTCTTCTTAACGGCTTTTGTTCGACAGGTCATGACGAAAACGAGCCCATTCAGTGATTTGTAGGCGCATTTGGGAGGTCATCAAACTACGTTGAAAAAGGCCGGGATAGTGCAGCCATCGCCGCAAGAAACACACAGGAACTTTTAAACAGCTCTAAAAACGGACAACTATACATGTTCATTTAGCGGAAAATATATCCTACCTCTCCAGAGGCGTTGATCAAGCAATAAGCAAACTCTAGATAATGTGCTGCCATCTGTAAGGCATTGTGAGACTCCTTATGACCTCCGAGATAGTGAGCGCGCGGCGTCTAATATGGAGGCCCTGCGACTCTTGCTTTAGATCAAAAACCTGTATGTACCACGCGCGCGCGCGCGCGCGCGCACGTGCGTGTGTGCGTGTGTACGTGTGTGTGTGCGTGCGTGTGTGTGCGTCTGTGTGTGCGTATGTGCGTGCGTGTGTGTGTGTGTGTGACAAATGTATTAATAAGTATGCATTCAGCTGTTAAAGGGTACACTAGGGGCTGGATTTTGCTATCGCGTTCAACTCTTAAAAACGAAGTTTAAGGATCCACCAATTTTTTATTATTTATATTAAAAACTGGCTCTGCATTTCAATATCTATTCGGGAAAAACAATGTTGTAGAGAAGGACAACCACTAAAAAATGTCGCTATATTCGGAGCCGGCTGGCCAGTCATCCTCAGTAGAAGAGACCGAATGGGTCTCGAAACGTAGGGCCAGTTAATATCATCGCTGGTCCTGTTCTGATTTTTTGTATTATTTTTTGCGCCAACCAATTAATAATAACTTGTTCCGACTCGCCCGCCTTTCAGATCTGCTACAATAAAAAAAAGCTATAGATAAAGACAAGACTGGAGGGTCTGTTTATTCATACAAACCAATTACTAAGGTTACGACAAGTACGCGCCAAGCTGAAAGTTATCTTGAGGCACTGGGAAAAACTAAGAGGTTCCTGTGTGCAATTGCCTAAGACCAGCCGATGGCGAACGCCTTATTTTTCTTTTTTTTCTCAGTCGTCTGTGTTGATCCTGCTGGCTACAAAATCTTGCTGCACCTTGCACAATTTAGCCCTGTCCACAGAACTTGCGGTATTGCAAACATTCTGCGCCTCATGTGCCTCCCTATGAGTTCACCTACGACTGAGCAGCCATTTCATCTGATAGCGTCATGCGGTAACGTATCATCATTTGACGTCACTGTAGAGTCATGGTGACGCCGTGATGTCGTCACAAGTTTGGCTGGTATATGACGTAATGATGACGTAATAGAACGAAGTCTTTGCAGTGTGATTTCTTTACGTCACTCGTGTTTACGCCTGCACCGACGGCCTCTCTTTGTGTTTGATGAGGCATGCAAGGCTTCGGCTTCTCAAGGCAACACAGGTTCCGACGCGGAGTGTGTCGCAAGCACGCGCACTTCTCGGTACAGCGCCCAGTGGCCTATACCTGTAGCAGCCTAATTTTTTTTGAATAAGTTAAATATGACTTTGGCATAGACACAGTTCATTTTGTACAACAGAATTCAATGCTTTTGATCATTTGCGCACGCTAGTGTTTTGCTTTGATTCCCCTACCCCTTCCCACTTTATGCCAGATAGTCAATAAAGTTATTTCACGTACTCGCTCATTCGTGTGACCTACCTTGATGTTCGATTTCACTCTTGTGTTTTTCTGCCCACCTCGCCTCACTTAATGCAGGGTAGACAACTAAAGCCCCTCTGGTTCTCGTCCTATTCAAAGTTGGACTAGATGAACTCAGACAGTGCAGAAAACGAAAAAAAAAAAAAACTTCAGCACACGTGAACCCGAGCGCGATTTCGCACTCAACGTCGCTGTGTCCTGTATTTTTTTATTATTTACAGTCGATATCAGGAAAGCATGATGGTGGCATAAGCGGCGTCTACGTGACTGTGCCTCGAAGACAAGTATAGGCACTTTGCTCATTAAGGAATATAGATTGCTGGGATTTAGGTGCGCGACGATAGGTGATTACCTCTTTCTAAGGAGCGTTCGTTGAGCACATCTTCAAAGGCAGATAACATCCTCTAGCCCACCTTTAGGTTCTATATACCCACACTATTTTTAACCTCTTTTCCTTTTTGTAGTCTCTTTCTCTCTTTCCCAGTATGAACTGCTCACCATTTTTTAGTTGCTGCATATGTCTTCACTTAGCGCTTTGCTGCCCAAGGCGGTGCACGCTTTACAGGGGCTAAAAAAAATAATCGAGAAGCATGAATGTTTTTCTTGCTCGACGTTTGTTAGACTCCTTGCGATGAGCAATCACAGGTGGCATCGGAGTTCCTTTTTTTTGAGGAGCGCAGCTTCTTGGGTTCGCACTGCACTGTCGCCGCCGTCGCCGTCAAAGCTTCCAGCGCCGGGCCGAGCCAAAGCAGAGGTGCGCGCTCCCGGCAAGCGCGGGCTGGCTCGCGCTGCACACTCCCTCGCTCAGTCGTTCCCGCCACCGAGCGCCGCCACAAAGGCTGTCCCCAACAAACCTCTGTCAAGAAAGTCAGCCGCGAGATAAGGTGCACAGACATTTGCATCCAACATCATATTTCTTAGAGCTACTGATGTCAAATTCATACATTCTAAGGAGTTACTGATGTCAAAAAGCGAAGCAAACCAATCGTTTCACAAAATAATACAATGAACAAGTAAATCAAATTGAAGTACTAAAGTACACACAGCTATCACATGTAGGGCACAGTAGCCGACAGAAAAGAATCTGACGCCGAGATGTTCACCAGCTCGTTTGATTGCCTGTTCCATTCAACTGGGGTACACTAAAAATGTAACCCTTAAACGCATTCGTTTTGCATTGAGATACCGAGATCGTCTCGTTGTGTTTGGTCCGAGTAGGTTGTGAACTGTTAAATTGCATGTATACCTAGAAGTATAGCTTATGCTGCATGTTAATGGTGCTAAACATCACCTTGAGACAGTGCAAATTTCACCGTGATTCACCTATACAAAGACCAGACTGCATATATACCTTATACTAACATATTCTTACGATCTGCAATGCGAATAAAACAAAGTGTTTTTCTCTCAGTACTTTCTATGCGATCAACCTCTGCTGAGCCTAAGTATCCCAAACTATACCTCCGTACTCGAGTACAGGGTATATGCGGGACGTGTATGCAGCTAATGTTGTATTTTAAGCAATACCTGAGTAACTAAAGTCGCTTTGAAGCTGTAGTGACAGACGAGATTTTTATTATGCATGCCCCAGTTTAACGTATAATGAATAGTTAAACGAGAATATAAACTGATCAACACAGGTGATTAGGGGAACGTTCACGTTGTATGTGTAGGCAAGTAGAATTTTTAACTGTTATTGACATCTGATCTCATTTCACGGAATTCAAGGTCATCTTCCACGTAGAAAACCAATTATTTAAGCCAATAAATAGTCTAGTGTGGTTTGATCCTCGATTACCTCAGTAGTGTGATAGGTGATGTAGTCATCTGCAAAGAAACGGCTGCATACAGGGGAGTCAGTGACTCAGACATTCAGATGAAAAAAAAAAGGTACACCGAGGACTGAGCCTCGGGTTATCATGAAAGGCACTGGGGCTGTTTTAGACTTAGATTTTGCTATTTGAACGTGTTGATAGTGGTTCAGTGCATTTATGAGTGAGTTAATGTATTTTAGAAGTATTTTTTTTGTTTAGAGTGCTGATAAAATGAGACATTTCATCAGAATAGGACATTAGGTCGAAAACTTTTTGAAACTTAAGAAAAATGAAATCTGTTTACTCACTTTTGTCTGGAGTTGCCATAATTACTTCGTAATATGAAACAGCTGCGTCACTATCAACGGCCCCGTCGAAAATAATGTTCGATGCTCATGAAAATGTTTCTTTCATGAAAAAGAGCTCATGTGACCAAAAATGATGTGTGCGATTATCTTGTTAGTGGCAGTACATAACAGTGAAATCGACATATGGTTTGTCACATAATCCTTATCACCACATAAGTAGATTGGTAATCATTGTGCCATTTTTCACTCTGTAGGAACTTCACCCTTATCGAAATTTGCCTTAAAACATATATATATATATATACTATATATATATATATATATATATATATATATAATATATATATATATATATATATATATATATATATATATATATATATATATTACGTTTCGGCCGCGGCACGGTCTCTGTCAGAATCCTCACGAAGGCCACGGCCGAAACGTAGAGTAAACAACTATCAAATTTTCGTAAGTGTGCTCCTTTATTTCTTAATTATATTTGCACCGAACCCACAGAATTTCTCTCTCTCTCTCTCTCTCTCTCTCTCTATATATATATATATATATATATATATATATATATATATATATTCATTTCTTGAGAGTCTTCCTGGATTTGATCGAATTATAAGTCATCAGATCAAGCGGACGCGCAAACGAAAATTAAGGATGATGCTATATATATATATATATATATATATATATATATATATTATATATATATATATATATATATATATATATATATATATAATTAATTCGCGGGAACTTTTCAATTGTATTCTTATAAGTTATGCGTTTCTATTTTGCGGAATGAGTCTCTTTCGAAGCCTTGTAAATGCTTAATTTTGTTGGCGCTTTTTTCCTTTTTTTTCTCTTTTTCTTGCTGTCTTTTACAGCACTGAGCACCTGTCTGACTGCGTAGGCTTGCAGACAAGGCACACCTCTGGTAGGCTGTACTTTGGCTTCTGTCTTTTTCCCTTTTTCCTTCGCCTCGTCTTTCAATATCTGGCTTCATTTTACTCTTGAATCTCTGTCCTGGCAAACGCACAAGCGTCAGAGAGCATGGTATAATTATCTGAGGATCCTTGATCGGTAAATGTCTTGGTCACTTCGTTCGAGATACGAAACGTGACATTCAGACGATATTCCTTCAGACATACTTCTTTCTTTCTGTCGAAGTTCGGACCCTTGTATTCCAGCACATTGCATCATCCTTATCATTTAGTCCTTGCTAAGGCTTAGCCTTCCAAGATTTTTTTCCCCTTACATCTTCATTCATTTGTTTTTATGGTTATGCTTGAGGTATTCAGGGTCGTGTCATTATTCCTTCTTAACTTTCACGACCACTGATGATGGTGCTCGGATTGGAGACGGGAGCTGGTGCACGTGTTCCTACACTTTCCCGCTCTTTTTTTGCGTACTATCTTTTAGGCCCGACGTGTTCTTTTATCGTTTGGAATCTCTTCGGGAGAACATACAACTTGCTCGTCGTGGTCTTTACCCTTTGCCGGCGGCTCGACTGGTCTTGAATTCTCGTTAGCCGATGCTGCCTAATGAACGAAGCCTGCATGGTTTGCTGGGCCATTCAGGGCACACGGGAAGTGCATTCCTCAACGAACCTCCCTCGAATGGTGTTGCCAGGCAGCATAGAACGTTAGTGATTAATGCGGAAATACGTCATATCTGCGTTTTATGTAACATCGTGTATAGAAACAGGTGAGACCCGATCGAAGATTTGTTTGCGGCAGCACCTGAGGGCAGCATTTCCATAGGGGCGAAGCTCCTCAGGCTGTGGGTCGTTACCCCCTCCGTAGGTAGTATGCAGCCAGCTCTAGTTTATGACTTTCTCAATAGATGACATTGTGTGTATGTTCTTGGGAATAATAGAAATAGATGGCGTTAGTGGTTTTCACCACATATCCACGGAGTGAAGGATGGTGAGGGGTGTGAAACGTTCATCCGTCCATCTGTCCAACCATCCCTGCACCTTTCCATTCACCCGTCTGTCTATCCGTCCGTGCTTCTACCGTCCTTCGATGTTTCTGTCCATCCATGCGTCCATCCGTCTGTCTGTCCGCGCTTGCTTTCATCCGTATACGTGCGTGCATCCACGTGTGTGTGTGTGTGTGTGTGTGTGTGTGTGTGTGTGTGTGTGTGTGTGTGTGTGTGTGTGTGTGTGTGTGTGTGTGTGTGTGTGTGGTGCGTGCGTGCGTGCGTGCGTCCACCCGTCCCTCCTCCATCCATCCATCCATAGTGTCTGGGCGTCCGTACCTGTCTGTCTGTCTGTCCATCCGTGCTTTTGTCCGTCCGCGCGTCTCTTTGTTCGTCAGTCTGTGCTTTCCTCTGTCCGTTTGTTCTTGCTATCCTCCGTTCGTCTATGTGTCCGTCAGTCCACCCGTGCTTTCATCCATGCGTCCATGCCTCTGTTCGTCCATCCATCCTGACGCACGGACGGATGGACACATGGACAGAGGCTCAGATGCACGGATGGACGGATGCATGAACGAACTGACGGACGCATGAACTGACACACGAAAAACGCACGTACGCATGAACATACGCACGTACGCTTCATCCCACTCATCATCATTTACTCCGTAGATATGCTGTGATTTTTTTTTCCTTTTTGAAGGCGTACGAAAAGACGTGGATTCACTGTGGGGCTTGAGCTACTGGCAGGTAATATATAAAACAAAGCGTTTTACTCAGTGTCTATCCGAAGCGACAATGGGACCGCTGGTGAAGGCGTATTAAATGCGAAGCATTTTTAGCGAACTTCGGCGACTTTAGGCGTGTCCATTCGTCCGTCCGTCTATCCATTCATCCATTCATCCATCCATTCATCCACGCACAAACAAACAAAAACAGAGTTTTTGTTTCGTTTCTTGTTTGTTTGTTTGTTTCTTTAATTCTCTGTCACTCTCGAAAGAGAGCTTTCTTTATGTAGCTTCTTTCGCTGCACATTTATTTACCCTTGCGTGATATGGCCCATCGTTTTGGTTATCTATATGAGGCCTGTATTCGATTCTGTAGAACCCTCCACAGCAAACGAATGGAACTACCGTCCTTACCGATGATGTGGCCATATTGTTCGATTTTTTCAGGTGGCAACCACCATTGCACAAGTAATACAGCCTGTTGCGAGTCGGTTTCCTGTTCTTCGTTATTTGCACTATTTTGTTGTAATTTTGTTTGCGTTTTATGTCTTCTCCTGTGTAAAGGTCTTGATCTTGCGGTAAACGAATGAATGAATGAATCAATGAATCACTTTCTGCAACTCACCTGTGGCTTGCAGGTAAATGAAGAGGCTGAAAATGAGGCTCTCATTTCTATGTTCATGTATATTCAACATTATACTCATTGTAGAACAAAAAAGATCATTGTCAAAATGCGAATTTTGTTCTACTTGGCTATGAATTCGGCAATAAAAGTAAATTTCATGGCAACTAAGAAAACGTTTAGCCTAAATAATGGCTCTTATTAAGTCTATGCAGCAGAAAACCGGCTGATCTCCACCACCACCTCCACCACTGCCGTAAAGCTTCCCAAAATTAGCTAGAGGCATTTGGCGCAGAGACCGTTCAGCCACCATGAGAACTATGATTAGTACATGAATGAGCCTAGTCGTTGTGTTAGAAGGCTTCAAAGTTGCGTGTGACGTTGCTTATTGTTATGTTTTGTCTATGTTTCAAATAAAAGAACGGAATAAAAGAGCGGATCATCGTGAACTTGTTGAGCCGATTAGAATTGGTGAGCCTAAAAACGTCAAGGTAGTGAAGCGCAACTGTTGAACTTTGTCTTGCGGCAAAGCGATTTCAGGCCAAACGGAGCACAAAGAACGAAGATTAGACAAATGCGTGCACTACCAATCATTCGCATGCTGACTGAAGCGGCGTGCGTCGCAACTCCCATATAGGCACTAGTGCCAGAGCTTTCTGCGAATAAACTCTATGGCCACTATGACCACCGAAGAAGCACGACTCGCACGATTCTTGTCGATTTCTTTCGAAGGCCGACTTGCTTTTTTTGTGGTTCTACAAATGTAGCTTAGTTTTTTATGTCGCAGTGCAGCTCAGCCCTTGCTAGTTTTCAAGCCAGTGTAATTGATTGATGTGTGGGGTTTAACGTCCCAAAACCACCATATGATTATGAGAGACGCTGTAGTGGAGGGCTATGGAAACTTCGATTCCCCATGGTATTTTAACGTGCACTCCAAGCGAGTTTATGCTGCTGCATTTATGACGTTTTAATGCAAGGGGCAAAGCCTTGGTGACGAGCCATACTTTTCGTCAAGATCCATCATCGACCAAGTTTAGGCTCCCATGTACGAGTGGAAAGAGAAAGACCACGGGCAATCAAGCGAAGGCAGGCAGGCAAGAAGCTGTGCCCGACATCTGCCGCCTGTAGCGACGAACGCGTTTGCTGCCATGCCACCCAAGAAGGAATGATCATCATTTTCAATCTCGGCTGCAACGAAGCGGCAGCAGCGCAGTCATCCTGGCTTTCGCATTTCTCAGAGTTAGCTAGGTAGGACGAAATGTGCTCCGACACAGAGAAAACGGTGCAGAAGTACAAGCTATCTTGGCGATAAAGAAGAATTAATCGTAGAAAGTACGATAAAAAAGCACCGGATAATGTGCAGAGACATGATGAAAAGTGAAGTCTGAAAGACATAAGAGAAATTAAACATGTCAAGCAAAAATAAGCATAAACAAGAAGAATAATTTGCGTGGGTGATGTCAGAGCTTCTGGCGCGGTCTTTCCACCGTATTTCTGATCAGCGCATATGCCTTATAAAAATGTCATCGGCGACCAAAAATATACGATGTTCGTCAACGTTGCTGGTATTTTTGTTTTTTTTTATTTTAGAGTTTTTTAACTGTTTCATTGCACTGGATAGTGCGAAAAGTAATTACAATCATCGTGAACCAACACGCACTCGCTTCATTGCCTTCAAATTCTGCTTCGCTACCAGAGCACGCGTGCCCATTTCACCAGCATGTAATTAAAAAAAAAACTATGATGGCTGATTCTGTACTATTCTGTACTGTTACTAAATATCACATAACGTGGCGTAACAACAGCTTGTCCCGGGAACTAACTCGCGTAATATCATGTCATAGCAGTCCTGGGACTAAAAATAATGCATTATTAGGTAACAACCAGACCCGTGACTAATCACCACGTGAATTCACATACCATCAAGTAACTAGTTCCTTGGCCACAATGTTGTATCGTCACATAACTTCTCGCGTGAATCCCGTAACATCAAAATCTATTCTCATCACGAAGAGTCCCGTAGCTTAAAGTCGCGTTACTATAATCAAGCAACATCACGCAGTAGGTAGTCACGTGGTATGGTGCCACCATATTTCACTCAACAGCTGCACACGTGACACGTTTCCGCCAGCTACCACATAACAGAAAGTAACTTGACTGAAATGCCAACATCACTTAAAAGGCAGTCACAAGAGACTGTCTAGCCCGTCTAGTGATACTCGCTACCACAAGCTAAAATTTTGCATCTCAAGCGAAAATATCTTAGCTAGGTCAAACAATCGCTCTGCTGATGGCTCCAGCTTGGCGCCACTAGACCAATCTCCGCACTTTTTTTTTACTCCTGTGTTCAATGAGTAGAGCACCCTACAGCACCCACCAGCTTCAATGTGAATATTTAGGAACAGCGGCAATATCTATCTTAAAGGCCAAGCTGAGCTTGAGCATTCCTTCTCCATGTTCGCAGCTTAGCGAAGAGGGTATGTGCCTCGCAGATAGAAGAAGCACCATATTTTACCTGTACCTCACCACAGATGAAGCAGTTGTATACCACGAGCTTAGTGGGCATGTGACGAGCAACTCCTAGCATAGCAAGGAGATGGAAAGAGGTAGTAATGGAGGCGAGTCGAGCTGGACTTTGGAGGTAGTCAAGTGGATTCAAGTGCCCGTTGTGTGACGACAGCGATCATTTACAATGTTAGGTCAGCGAAGTTTTGCATTGCTGTTTACGATATTAAGTCTGTTAAAGCCAGGCATATTATTTCATCAGTTGCTCCTGATTCAAGTGATACGTGGAAAGAAGGAATCTAGATTATAAATGTTGACAAACACTCGTCAACCAGAGCAAATTGTCACGGAGATGTCAGGGATTGATGTAGACAGGTTGGCACAGACAAACAGATCCGCTACGAAATGCCTCAAGTTTACAAGTGCCATTCACCTGACCTGACTTTTTGAAGGCTATGGAGTAACACGGAAAAGAGGTGCAATGGAAGAAGCTGAGTGAAACCAAGTGGGTTATCTGCAGGCCGAATAAGTATGCAACGCCAGGACGCCTCGATAAACAGAAAATAGGATGCAACGAGGCAAACGGCTCGTGAGATTCTGACGTGACGGTTTAGTCTTTAAGGGATTGCCACCGAGATACCCGTGTTTGAGTCGACTTAGAGATAGTGTAGAAAACACTGGAAAGCTTTTTGTCCCCTTGTAGTACTTCATTCTCGGTACGCAACTTTGAGATTGGCAGCGCGCTTTCGAAGAACGTGAATCCTATTTCTTCTTTCATTACAAATTAAAATGACTCATAAAGCAACCATCTAGCATTCGTCAACCTTCTTCAGTACCACATTTTCACCACTTTGTCCGACGTCCCAAGCTTTTCTCTCGCCTTCCACCAACCCGATGTCCGAGCAGTATCCGTTTACGGCCCACATGACGAATCTTTGTACCACAAAGCTACTCGGGCACGCTCTAGGCTCCTTTATCCGAGCTCTCTCGAATGCCTCTGCGCAAGAGTTCGAGCCAGCACAGTCATTCATCTCACGTCATTTCTCCTTTTGCCTTACTCTTTGCACAGTACCGCAGCACAGAGGAAAGCAATGTGTACTAATCCCCGTTTCCCAACTCTATTCATGCGTCGCTCTTCGATGTAGTTTTCACTTTGCCTATCATTATTCCTTGTAGAAAAGGTTAGAGGTGTCAATGCGCTGACACACTATACAGTATTCCGACTGTATATGCCTTATCGATAAGTCAACGTCATAAACAGTTGGAGCCAAACACCGAGCAGCATTTACAAGAAAGTCGGGATGTTGTAAAGAAGACCCAAAAATTCCACAAACTAACTTCGCTGCTGCAGCAGGAGCAGAGCAAAGTTGAAGCTATGGCGCAAGAAGTAAGCCACATTGTGAAAAAGTAAAATAACAAAAATTGGCAGATCCTACGTACCGGGGGAATCGATGACATGTGAAGCACGAATCAGGAAGGTTAATATGTCACTTTAATAGAGCACAACGTTCTGTGGTGGATGTAAATTATGCCGTACATGACTTCGGTGCCATGATTATCACGTTTCGACGTGTCAATTACCTTCAGCATCTCTTCCCATCCCGTAATACCAAATTTCGCATATGTGGAGCTAGCGAAACGCCCGCGAGCACGCTATGAGCGTAGCATGTAATCATGTTACACATGACGCACACATCATGATTATCATGTCTAGACGTGCCATTTAATTACTTTCATCGTCAATTCAAATTACGCGATACCAAATTTTGTATATGAGAAGCAAGCAAAACGGCCGCGAGCACGCTATGAGCGTAGCATGTAATCATCTCTCGCATGTCATGCATATCATCATTATCACGTTTAGACGTGTCATTTACTTTCGTCGTCTATTCAGGTCACCTGATACCAAATTTTGTATATGTGGAGCTAACGAAACGACCACGAGCGCATCATGAGCGTGGCGTGTAGTCATGACTAGTCATAACATGATTTCCCCGTTAGGGTCTGTCACTATGTTCGTTATGAAGTCATGTCGTACAATGTCAGTTTTGCAAAATGTCATATAAACGAAACCACCGCAAGAGCAGCTAGAACATGAAATGTTAATCATGATATTCATGACATACATGTCATGATTTTCATGTTATGACTAGTCAGTTTTTTTTTCGTCATACCTTCATGTTTGTCGTCATACTATACTAATTTTGGTATTGATTTGGTTTGGTATTATTGAGACCGCCAGGACAGTTGAAGTCATAGGCGGATAGATAGATAGATAGATAGTAGATAGATAGATAGATAGATAGATAGATAGATAGATAGATAGATAGATAGATAGATAGATAGATCGATAGATAGTAGATAGATAGATTAATAGATAGATAGATAGATAGATAGATAGATAGATAGATAGATAGATAGATAGATAGATAGATAGATCGATAGATAGATAGATAGATACGCTCAAAGTCGTTGCTAAGTAATACTTCGCATTTAAAACTCAAAGAAGCTTTAAGAGCATTGGAGAACAACGTTTGAAAATGCAAACCCAGAAAAAGGATGTAGATTTTAGCATAGAAAACAATACTATATGGAGGTGGAAGAAAATGCAGTCACCAGCATACACTATAAGAACCAGTTGTTCGGGATATGAATACATGTACAGTCACAGACATAATTGTGCGGACCACGGGGGCACGTGTCAAGCAGCACCGCGGCTCCCTCTGGCGACTCAGCCCGACGATATTGCTCAGTACAATCGCAGACGATAAAGACGGATCCAGGTCACTATCGCAGTCGCAAAATACGTAGACGTATATAATGCACTAGAAAAGGCCACTTTAGTAAATACCTACTACGCGTGTTTCTTTGAAGCAGTGAGTGATGTGTTGCTATCTTATGGCTGGCGTGATGGTAGATAGCTCCGCCGCTTTTGGCCCGAGTGGCCACTCTTGTAATTTTTGTGATACTCTACATCGCCAGTAAAAATTACTTGTTTTCGCCACGATCTCATCGCACGGTGTTTCCGCGGCGACAGCTGGAGTGACACCTTGCGCTTCTTCTGGCGTTGCGGTGCAACCGCTGTTGAAGAGAGCGAACGAGCGGATTGGCAGGTAAAAATGGCCGCACGTGGCATTGCGTGCTTTTGAGCTTCAGAAGGCACCGTGGCGCTGCTTGACACGCGGTCCCATGGTCCGCTAAATTCTGAACCCCAGTGTACATATGAAAAACAGCAAATCTGCTGAAAGGCACGATAGAATGACACACAAATGACGAATGACGTTGCTGCCATGAAAAAACGCCCCTTAATGGCGTAAAAGGTCGCCGTTTTTTTTTTTGAAATGTATAAGAAATGACGAAGTAGGATTGGAGCAGTTTCAAAGCACGAAACAGAGGCGAAGGCTTTACGGTGGCAGGAGTGCAGTTTTTTTTGCGAAATGCGCACCATTTTCCAACAAAAGGTGTTAACATGGCAAGCAAGCGCGCGTGCGCGTGTCACCGGTCCTTCCCTCTCTAACTCATAAGGCAATATGGAATGTTTGTAAAAAGTCTAGCAGTCGCCTTGCTCGGTTATGCCAGGGTATACGTAGCGTGAACTAAGGGGACATTGCTAAATTGAACGTTTCAGGCATGACACTGATTACCGGCGTGAAGTTTTTTTCTGCACCACAGTCGTTACAAAACGACTGCAAAGATGTGTGCAAATGTACGCACAGACGTATGTTGAAAAGCCACACAATTTTCTAAAGCGAGTTGTTTACAGTTCCCTAACGATCAGTATTATACCAACACTAGAAGCGTTAAACTGATATTTAGCGCTTGCGAACATACGCGTTGCACACATATCCAAACGAACTGTTTACGACGTGCGACTCAAAGGTCCGAGTCGCACTGGCGCTTTCGCTAACTTTAACCGTACAGTCAGCCAATCAGCCTCCGGCCATGCCACTTTGATGGACGTTCCTCCCTTTGCTGCAGTGTCTCCGCCGCATGTTTAGTCTTGTTCTGTTCGTTCTAGTCAAGTCAAGTCAAGTCAAGTTTATTAAATAGTTCAGTTGAGTTACATGGTTAGCGTTATTACAGCAGGAGGTCCCAAAGTTTCAGAGAAACTTACAGGGGGACCTCCTATGGCTACATGGATGGGGGTAATTACAAAAAAATACAGCAATAGTACATGGACTTGTGAGTAATAATGAATAATCTTGATTAACAATAAAAATACGATCAATACAAAACATAATGGTAATCTACTAATAATGATGGCTACTTACGCATAATCGCTCATTGCCAGGCAACTACTTCAAGATTCGATCATTTAACTTTATCTGCTCGTCTCCGCTGAAGAGCAGCAATTTGGTTCTCCTTCTCCATGAATATACCATACTCGCAAATGCTCCGCTATAGCGCTGCGGCATACGCTACAAAGGAGAGTGCGTGGCTCAAGCGGCACCAGCCAGCTCAGAATGCTTTTGAGGGGGTTATGACGTCACTAATATGAAATATGCTGACCAGCGAGGCACACGCAGTCACTGCTTCATGCGCAGCACGGCTCTTGTGCGTATGCACGCGAAACCACTTTGGCTCGGCCAGTGTAGCCAACACTAAGAAAATTTGGCAGATCCCACGTACCACGGGAATCGATATTATGCGAAATGCGGAAGAAAAGTGACTTTGGTGATTTTTATTAGCAAATGTTACAACAAAATTATTCCAAATATACGTGTACGCACAGACGTATGTTGAAAAGCTACCCATTTTTATAAACCAGCTGTTTACAGTTGCGTAACGATGCGTATTACGAACACCTGAAGCGGTAAACTGATACTGGTAATGGGCTTGGCAGCACAAACAGCATGGCTTGACCTAACTGGCTTGTCTTCGCTATACAAATTATCGGCATCGTACATTCACCGTTGGAATGGTCCGGAAATTCCACTGCCTCCGGTGTCACACATGGCATCATGGTCGTTCCTGACATTCCTGTACTGCTGACCTCTTGCCACTGCTCTACTATATGTACGAAGAATATCCAACGCCGAGACCCCCCGTAACTCAACACCACCAAGACTACTGCGCCTTCCACATGCAGGGAGTGAGTGCACCGTCTGGTGCGCTGAAAAGGCGTGAGCTACTCCCACTTCTGGTATCGCTTTCGACCTCACAGGGTCATTACACCAGGACTGTGACGGCATGGATGATACCACGATACCACAACAAAAGCAGCTAGCCTCGAGAGTCTTGGTGTAATGGGCATGGTAGCACGACACGTAATACTCGACCTAAATGGCTCGTATTTGCTATGTAGGTAACTTACTGTCATTGTTTGTTTGCCAAAATAAAAAAAATGTTGTTCGCTTGTTGTGCTGCCAAAAACACAATACATGCGGAAAGTGTTTCATAACTGTAGTTGTACATTGCTCAAATCGTTACTACTAGCTGGAGATATTGAAGCTAATCTTGATCCTCTCTCTAGCCGAGGATTAGTGTACCCTTTCTCGCAATAAACAATGATTCTTCGTCGCGCGAACTTGTCAGCCCAATGAAAAGGCTACAAACAGGGCAAACGGTGATACTTGAGGAATATAAATCAATTCGTATGACACTTTTGGATCACAAGAAATCTTTTAATGAATTCAAAACAAGGCTTTCCAAGTTTTACCGCTGCCTTCTCGGATGGATGATGCGGAAAACAGGCCTCGTCATAATAATCTCGTTTTCTTTGATGTCAGTGATACGCAAAAAAGAATCCTGGCAAGAAAGCGAACAACTAATCCTTAATCTCTGCAAAACATCCCTTGGCAGGAGGGCCTGCCTTCGTCAGGAAATACCCTGCCTTCGTCAGGGTATTCCCTGACAAAGGCAGGCCCTTTTGCCGGAACGTTGGAAGTAACAAACATTTTGGCATGTTCGTCCATCGTTTCTGAGCGCCTATGTATAATACAGCCCGAAGCCATTCACGAAACAATTATGTTACCAAAGACGACAATTTGTCTGTGTGAATATATTTTGACTGTCTTAAAATGATGCATCGTCCTTTTCTCAATGTAACTTTTATAGTATTTTCTCAATTCATAACTTCTGCATTGTATATGCTCTTCTCCTATGTAATACCCCCACAGAAGCATTTAAGTGTTAAAAATTATGTTGATAATTCTGAGGCATTCAGCCTCAGAGATGTATGCCCAAGCTATCGTCGTAAAGAGGCCCGCTTCTTCGGCGAACTAACTGCGATGAGCACCGCCACGCTTCATTTACCCGTACTAGTCATTTCTGCAGCGTCCTGCTTCTCTAAGCAGGAACTGGGAGAACTGGACGCCAACATTTGGGCGAGCCTAGCATTGAAGCCGGATGCTCATCACCCGTTTCCTGACCATACCAATGTCTGCTTGTGAAGAGTTCCGGTGTTTTTGCTACCACAAGATACAGTGAGAGTGTTTTCGAATGCATGCAGGAAATATACGGCTGCTACCACTGACTTTTCAAGGACTCAATAAAAAAAAGAGTACACAAAACAGTTAAGTCGAGTAACTAGACTGGTTTGTGAGGCCAGTGAGATCGAGATACACAGACTTCCCCATGAAGGATAGAAAGGGTGGGAGGAGGAGGAAACGAGAGCAAAATTGTAAGTGTATTCAACCACCACGTGAACCCGGTACTTAATGCCCAAAAGCAGAGTAGACACAAACTATCAACCTAAAAAACGGTAATATTGGGCTAAATCAGTTCGGCCTATACAAACAGCATTCAGCCCACTTTTTCCTGCCCCCATCAGATGTTTTTTACTGGCTTTGTCCTGTAAGAAATAGGCAGCGCTGTAACGTTCACAAACATGGCAGACAGACCGACACAGATGAAGGCCATCCCGCCTTGGCCAACGCATCATTATTTCTTATCGACTTTCTGTTCATTAACATGTAGCTATATATCTTCACTCACTGATCAAAATGTGACTCACTGTAACTAAACTTGTGTCGGGCGTCGTTCGTCAATTGAATGTTGTGTTGGTTATCTGCTGCGAGAAAAATGGTCAGGATACAAGCGTAGTAGTATCTTCCGAATCACTAGTTTTTTATTCCAGTCTTTATCGATCGTTTCTGCTCAGCCAGTGGCTGCTGCCGAGATCCATTGGAAAACAAGACCGCCGCTATGCCACTGAGGTCTCGGACTAGGCCTAATGAGGGTGCCCGGACATCGACTCATTAATCAGGTTGCTGTGGCGTCATTACGCCAACATGTCATTCCGGTTTCGTACTTTTGACCTAAGGGTTATAGTCGAGCCGTGTTTGTTATTTTCCTCGCCCCAGCCCAGAAGTTACATGCAACTCGTTAGAGAGAAGAGGCGGCGAAGCGGCGTTCTTGCTCTGTGCGACGTAGCTTGTCTGTTTGCTCCGGGGCAGCAGCGGCAAACCGTTCAGCGGGCCAACAGGAAACGAACAAGAAGGGGCGCACATCGAGGAACGAATTGAGTGCGGTCCACTTCACTCTTACTGTGACGAGTGAGATAAGTTGTATTGTAAAACACACAGGACTTTGCTCCCCGACTTGAGGGAGAGAGAAACGAAGTATAAAGGGGACAGCTAAAGCGTTACTATATACAGATGCTAGACGAATCCTCCCCGCTCAACGAGTCATACGGAAGGGAAACATTTGAGTCGGTTGAAATCACTCAGGCTGCCGTGCCGAAAAAACTGCTTCTCTGGCCAACTTGAGTGCCAATACAAGTTGGCTCCTCGGCTGATTGTTGCTACGTTTAAATGCGAGGCATTTCTTAGCGAACTTCAGCGACACTGAGCGTATCTATCTATCTATCAATCTATCAATCTATCTATCTATCTATCAATCATCTATCTATCTATCATCTATCTATCAATCAATCAATCTATCATCTATCTATCTATCTAGCATATCTATCTATCTATCTATCTATCTATCTATCTATCTATCTATCTATCTATCTATCGATCTATCTATCTATCTATCACTATCTATTATCTATCTATCTTATCTATCTATCTATCTATCTATCTATCTATCTATCTATCTATCTATCTATCTATCTATCTATCTATCTATCTATCTATCTATCTATCTATCTATCTATCTATCTATCTATCTATCTTCTATCTATCTATCTATCTATCTATCTATCTATCTATCTAGCTATCTATCTATCTATCTATCTAGCCGCGTACGCTTGGGTTCTCTTGTGGTCACCCCCTTAACTTGGCGTGAACCAAAATTAGCATGGGAGGGGGTAAGATGATTTGGCTATATGACGCGCTGGTCAGGACATGAATAATGCCACAGTTCCGTCGCATACGTCGTCAAACAGTTCCCGCCAGACGATGGCACATACCCATCGGCGGATATGTGCCACTGGTATGGGAACACACGATGGGAACACACATGGACAACTTTAACGCGTGAGCGTTAAGCAATACCCCACATCGGTAGCGTCGAACCAACAAAGGCATAGAATAATTGTCAATGTTAAGAAAAACCTGATATAGGATGCGTTTAACCCCCCCCCCCCCCCCCGACGAATGAAAATAAATTTCTGGGTACTGTTGTGAATCCCACCGCTGATCACCAGTTGTTGTGATCCCGGGGTGCTGTGGTAGCGTGGTGTAGCTTCGGGTTGAGGAAACGAACGCTTACGAGATGGGGATACGAAAAACAAACAGGTTTATGGCACTATTTACAAGTATTTACAGCATGAGGTTAAGAGTTCGCAAACCACGAACGTGGTGGTTAAACCGCTACACAGTTCAGAGCTACGTCCTGCACTCTGCGGCGCCGTTATAAGCCCTGTCGGGCTCCTCCTTCTTCAGTGGTACACCAATCACACACGCACACAACAGGTGAGGGGTACGAGCATGCACGGCGCACGTGAACATCCAATTTCGAGTCAAGATCACTGCACTTAAAGGTGGCGCCAGAGAGGCTCTTGCTCGTCGTGTATGTCGCTGGTCGAGGGGTCCCAAGCTTCGGACAGCAGACATCAAACGGTCCGCCAATCGGTCCGCTCAATTAGCAGGGCACTTTGTGGCGGCGGTCGCCGTTTCTTCAAAGGAATACGCTGTCTTTGTTGTCCCCTCTGGAACGGCTTACAGCTTCGTGGCGACATGACGTCTCATCCGCCGGCTAGCCGGGACAATACCTGGCGGGCATAGGCAAGCGGCGAGTCGGCTACTTCTTTGAGGATTAAAAGAGCGCCGCTCCCCCGTCATCTCTCGACGCTGGTTCCAAGAAAACCGGGGTTCCAGGCGTGGGAACGCTGCCCGGCTACGCTTCTCAGCGACAGCATGGCGCCTACCGATGGCGGTCATAACAGTACCAGCAGAAATAGAACCAAAGTATTATGCGTGGCAGTCAAGCATTCTACCATAGAGCTACGCCAGGTCTCGGAACTACTTTTCAAATAGACGCTAATCTTCGTGAAACATCAATAGTGGTTGCAGTGCTGCCTACCCGATTTCGACTTATATTTAGCAGTGTTCAGGCTTCCAGGGCCAGCATCTTCGCGAGCATCAGCACTTCATATCAGCTTCTGGTGCTGCAATACGCATATTTCAGTTGACATCGTTGCGCAAGTGCAAAGAACTAGTCATATAAACATCTGCAACTCTTCAACTTCGGCGTCTCTCATAATGATATGGTGGTTTTGGGACGTTAAGCCCCACATATCAATCAAAGCAACTCTTCAACTTATATTTGTGCGTGCAACATTTGTACATATATTTAGCGTCATTTCATGACGTGTCGCTCAATAAAAAATTGCAACATGGTCACCTTCCCTTCGCATGCTTCGCATAACGTCGATTTCTAGGTACGTGGAATCTGCCGGATTTTGGTTACTTAGACGCTGGCATGCATGATTAAGAAAAATGCCACTTCGCGACTTCAGGATGATGACGTCTATCATAGCGAGCAGACTCGAGTTGTTTTAGGTGTGTCATAAACGCGTGCACCTGATTTTCAAGCTCGTCGGTACTTAAGGCAAGTTCAAGTTTTGTGCAAGTTGGTACAAGATACGAATCAAAAAGGGAGCGCTGCATGCTTTATGCTTATCGCATTATAGTCTTTAGATGCCAATTTTTTAGATGACTCATTGTGCTAATTGTTTTGTCTACAGCGAGAACTGTATATCGCTAGGAGAATAAAAAAATAGCAGCATATTCACGCGTGGTGAATGATGTAGAGTGGGATGAAGCATCCGTCCGTCCATTAGTTCTTGCTTCCGTCCGTCCATGCGGCCGTCTGTGTGACCATCCGTGTGTACATTCACCTGTCCGTGCGTGCGTCCGTCCCTGCATTTGTCCTTGCATCCGCCCCAGCGTCCATCCAGGCGTCCATCCGTCCGTGCAGCCACCCGTGCGTCCGTCCATGCATCTGTCTGTGTGTTTGTTCGTCCACACTCTAAGTACCACCATCTTGCATCTTTTAATCATATATTCCGCATATAGAAGCACCGCCATACAGCGGACATTCCAAGGACAAAATGAGAGGTGGCACACGCACACTTTCTTACGGCTTGCGCTTCGTGTCTACTTCCCAACTTTAACCACCTCTAGTTCATGGTATATACTAGTTCACGGTATTCATGGCACTGCGGCCCAACGCTCGATAAACCTTCTAAAAACCAGGGAGGTTATGCCCAGCGAGTGTAACGTAGCAACCCTTTCTTGTCAGATAGTGCTCAATATACATGTCATTGTCTGCTAATGGGGAATGAGAGACACGAGCATTCAGCTTTTAGTCAATGCGCACGCTGCGAATTTTTTGTTGTTCAACAACGCACAGCAGAAATCTCCCGCCGGCACCACCTTGCAGGTCAAAGCGTAAGACATGCTACGTGCTACGACGAGGGACGAACGGGTGCCGCTTCAAAAAGCTTTGCCTCTAAATAAAGAAAAAAAACAGAGTCCGACAGAAGTGTCACAAGTGGGCTCCATTAGTTGTTCTGAGCGGCGTTCTGAGCGTCCTACTCAAGCACGCACGCCATTAGCTCCGTTGTGCACGAGTGACGTCACTTATCCCGTCACAACAGAGGCGCCGAGCGCGCGCGTCAGTTCCTGCTGAAACCTTGATTCGAAGAGAACCATAACTAATCTCTCGAAGGATAGCATCAACGACCGAGCAGCAAGGATTTTAAAAAACTGTCAGCCAGCCAAGGCAATTGAATCTGTATAGGTCCCTGCCCACTCGGGGAACCCTGGGAACGAGGAGGCGCATCACGTATACCCCGAGGACTAACAAACCGGTAAGCGCGTCTCTCGGCTCCAGTCTTCTGTGTTGGGACACCAACTTATTTTATTGATATCACAAACATTTACCAAAGTGATGGGCGCGTATACCCATCGCCAGATGAAGACCTTACATGAGCGCAGGCCACGATGCTTCGCCGCATTCAAACTTACTCTTTCCTTAGTTCTCACTGGCTGGCGCTTATTGCATGCGAATTGGTGAGCCCCATCGGCCAAAACTGTAGCGCGCAAAAAGTGGCCACACAAAATCATGTGTTGTGGTGGCTCCTCCCCCCCCCCCCCCAAATGCTCCTGCCAGATGGCTCACGGCCAGCGTGAGAGGAGCTCCTTAAAACACCAATCAAGGAGAAGCAGCTCGCTATTTCTGCCTGGGCCGAAAGGTTCGCAGCCTGCGTGGAGCCAGCTTGAGGACCACATCTACTCTGTCAATAAAACTGGTTCCGTCTCCTCCACATGAGTAAGCCATGCACAACTTTGAAGATCGCCGATAGTGAGAGAGCTCGCAATCCCCAGGCTTATAGTGCAGTCCGGGCGCAAAAGCAGATTCGGGAGGCTGAGCTCGTGCCACCAGCAACTGCGTACCAACTGTCCGGCAAACGTCCAAGCCGTGCTAAAATCGCGAACGAGAATGCAAGTGCCGATGACGGGTGGATACTGCAAAGCACGCCGCCTAGTTAGCTCGCGATGTCGCGTGCAGCGACGCTGCACCGTTGCGGGCACGACAGCGTCCACGCGACGGTTGTGGGAGCGCCTTCGTCCTGCTGGTCCCTGCCCCATGATTCAAACTTTTCAGAAACCTAAAAATAAAAAAAAGATTTGGGCATAGACAGTCCCCTGTGAGATAGCTGTTGGACAGTATGACCGGCAGTCCGTTGGCGAAGAATGGGACCTTGAAGGCTCCTAAAACGTATTCCGACCAATGCCAGGAAGGGTGCTCTGCTTCCCATGAAGTAAAGCAAAAAAAGGCCCGAAGTATCTTCATGTATCTCCACGTTTTAGATGCGGAGCATCTAATACTCGAGGCTTGTAGTGCGGCGCCGTCCGCAAGCTTCCTCCTCCTTCTTCCACTATCTGTACATCCCTTCCTCCTCTACACACCGCGCGCGCTTCACTCCTCCACCATCTGTGCACCCTTCCTCCTCTACACACCGCGTGCGCTTCTCCTCTTCACGAACATTCGCTAGCTGTATAATGTAGCGCGCATGCGCCGTCACGCTTCGAGAACATCGGCAGCTGACGCGCGCGCATGCGCCGTTGCGCTTCTCCCCCTTCTCGAACATTCGACAGCTGACGCGCGCATGCACCGTCACCCACCATCTGTGCCGCGCGCGCTTCTCCCCTTCGAGAACATTCTACAATTCTCCTGATTCTCCAGTGGACGCGCATGCGCCGTCGCGCTTCGAGAACATTCAACAGCTGACAGTGCATGCGCCGTCGCGCTGTATATATACTCAAGGTCGGCGCTCGCTCGCTCAGTTGCCGCTCGTCGGTTGGTTTGTACGGCGCGTCGACGTCCAAGGTCGCGGTGAAATGAATTCCAACGAATCCACAAACACAATGATCGACGTCCCTTCGACCAGCGCCGCCCTTTCGCATACGTGTGTACGTGTTCACTCATTTAACACCCCCTCCTACAACCACGTTAACCAATTTAGCCATCGACCCAAGTAAGTCGCAATTTAACACCCCATTTCACAACCACGTTAACCAATTTAGCCATCGACCCAAGTAAGTCGCACTTTAACACCCCGTTAACCAATTATATGCTCCGCATCCTCCTCAGCGTTCCCCGAGGGAAGCTGCGGGCAATTTTTTTAACGCTAGTGGTCTATGTGCAGATACGGATTTCAGTTTAAGTACATCCTCGATTTTTGCCTGTAAACAGTGTTTTATACAGTGTAACCTGTACGATGTGGGCAGAGTTACTAAATTATATGCCTCAATAAATATGGAAGTCAAGGCAGGGCTGATTTCGTGTTTGAAAGTTTTATAAAACGAGGCAGTTAATCTGTCCAGTCCAGAAGATTTTCCGGCATTGAACTTGCCTTTGTCACGCTTAACTTCGGCTACTGTTATTGCACATTCAAGACTCCCCTTTCTTTCGTCATCCAGCTAAGGTATAAGCGGCAGGAATTCGTTCTTGAAGTCTATGTCATGCAACTCGAACAACTTCCAACAGTGTTCCGTGAAGGCTCGTGATATCTGCTCTGTATCGCTTGATACGGAACCGCCCAATTCTATTTCACGTACGTGTTTCTTTTCAGCACGAGGTTTTTCCAACCTTACGCGCGCTTGGTCGGTGCTTCGCCCACAGTGGTGTCCTCTGCCCTTGCCCTCACGAGCGCATCCTGACAGCGTTGCTCATCCAGCTGCTCTATCTTTTGGTTTGTGTTAAAGACGGTAGTCTTTCTTGGGGTACTTCGACGCAAAAAGTTTAGTCTACCTGTCTTTCCGTTTGTACATTTGTCTGTTTGTCCGCCGTAACGATACCCCAAACGGCATACCCCATCCGCAGCGCCTACCAACATTGCTCAAGTCTCTGCGTTCTTACTTGTGCGATCGTCCATTAAAAACAATTATTGCGCATATCTGAGGCACTGTAACAACGTGTCAATATTTTGTATGCGCGTCTTTATACTAGAGAAGGCACACATAAATAATTTTAAGGACCATAGCGTTTATCATGCAGCTCTGACAGTGCAATGTGATGATCAAAAAAGCAAGTGTTTCCAACGCTTTGCTAAGACGAAATGGTGGTGGCACCTTCCCGTCACTTTGCGTTCTACACCTTATCGCCTCCAAGACAGGCGCGCATCTTTCTCTGTGGGCGCACACGCCGTCCTTTGTTTTCGAAGATAGCTGCCAGATGGCGATCGTGTCTAATGCTCCTCGACGCACTAGTTCGCCTTCGCTGCACGGATCAAGACTCTTTAACGCGGCACTTCCTGAATATAATTCACCGATTTTTTTTTTCTCGCAGGACATCAAATAAACATTTCGTTCACTCTCTTGACACGCAAGGCTATCGTATTTCGATGACATTTGCAGTGAAACATGCAGATATGGGGCCAATTTTTTCTTATGTCTTCCGGCCATTTCCCCGGGGCTCGTCATTCTTGCTCAAGCAGCTTGTCAAGAAGTGATTTTAATTCATTTTCTTTTTTTTTCTTCGTACCGACTGCACGAAGCCCTACTGATTGCCTTGAATTTTACAGTTCTTTTACCTAACTCCCACTGCAGCCACATATGTAAGTTATTGGTGGTGCTTAATTTTTCGATTTTCTCGCTTACAGTTAAATTAAATTCCTCGTTCTGAAATAGCGTAATAAATTTCCTCGTTTTTCACAGAAAAAGTTTCTTTGCTCGGCGACTTCTGTAGTGCACTCTATTAGTTACCAAAGAACAAGACTGGGGCTACGTCGTAACTAGTACAGGCTGGCAGAATGTCAATGATTACGTAAATGCGGTCAAGTCTTGCGTGAGTATACGACTTCCAAATCGCGTGAACCTTACCGCACTCGCACACGTCCACGTTATTTGATTTCTGCACTACATGGGACGGCTTTCTGCTCTCCGATAGTTGAGTGCATCGTACTCTAAATCGTTAACAACTTTTTCTAAACACACGGACGACATCCTGCGACATCAACGAGATTTCACTTCTCGACAATACGCGTCAACACATCAGTGCTTTTTTATGCTGAGTGTGCTAGTCTTGTCGTGTGCGCTGAGGACACAATTATAGTTGCCCAACAGATTCTTGGCCTTCCCGCACACATCAATTGTTCTAGGCCGTGAAAAAACAGGGCCCTTTCTTCAACATTGTTGGGCGTGTACACACACATACACACAGTACACCACTTGTTATTATTTAAAGAAAAATCAACAGCCACCACCGGCCCACCGGACACGAAATATAGCCGCTTAATTTGAGCCCCGGTAACTTCTTGACATAAAATGCACAAACTGCTGACGTGACTACTACGTTGCTATCTTCAATAACATGGAGGAAGAAAAAATACAGGAGGAAGCGTTGCGCAACGCGATTGAAGTCCACCAAGTCGGTCCAACATGCGACCAAAACGTCAGCGCGCCCGGTAGGTTTTAGTTCTCTCGATTTTGTTTTGTTTTGAAAAGTGCTTCCTCGCTCGCAGCGCAGAAGCACTACCGTGAACGCTGTGCTCAAGTTTCTGGGCTTTGGCGCCGAATGACAATGTTTTTTTTTCGAAGCTAAAAGAGCTTTCGCTGTCAATGATTTTATGTAGACACGTCTCAAGGAATGCGGCGTAAGATTATTGCGAGAAGTTGAAGGGCGAAAGTGTTACTACGTGGCTGTGCCCTGTTGCAGACAGGGTTGTTTCTGCAGCTTCGTGTAGCAAAACACGCTTTGCCGGCCATGAAATGAAAAGCGGTACTGCTATTTGCTCATCAGTAGCAGTTTGACCGGCAGTTCGATTTCGTGCGCGGCCAGCTGTCAAAAAGCGAAGAAATCGCAGGCATTTTGTGCGGGGACAGTTAGTAGCCGGCATAGTTTGAGTTAATCACGCCATAGCCTACTCTGAAAACATGCTGTGTCTACCATATAATTGTCCCCGAACAAAATGCGGGCGTTCATATGACATCCGGCCGTTCGCAAAAGCGAACTGCTAGTCAAACCAATACTGGTTCGTAGTAGCCACGTGATGTTTCCAAAGCAGCTTCACGGATCAGCTGGGCGCTCCGTGAAGCTTCACGGATCAGCTGGGCGCTCCGTGAAGCTGCCAAACTGCCGCTCTTTCACTAAAAGCTACCGACAACCAAACAAGAACATCTCGGCAAGCCTCAGTTATTGCGTGATCTCACGGCAAAAGGGCCGACTTTGATGGCATCGAAGCGGGTCGGCTTGCTAAGGCTGGGTGCGTGACGTCATGCTCCCTCCTGTGTTTTTCCTTCCTTCATGACAATAAAGAACCGAGACGTGAAACGTTGCACCATGCTGCTGGTCTCTTCGTCGCCATGGACCTTTGTTACCAGCACCACCAGCATGCCTATGTCACGTTCCGTTAAAACTCTGTGCAGCTAGCTTTACTTTCTTTTTCTGCCAGTCCTCTGACGTTCATTGTAGTGACTTTTAACGGATTTGCAGAAGCCATTTAAAAACAGACCAGCAGCGCGGTGCTTACCTCTCACGTCTAGCATGTGGCTGGACGATCTCATGGCCAGTGGTACCGTCTGGCCCAAGTACTTGAGCTTGACTGACAGGCTCGGCGTTACCACTTCGCCTGTCCGATGACACGTCGGGGCGCGGTTGAAGAGACGGCCGCCGACCTTGTGTAGTCTTAACCGACGGTTCTTCGACGCTAGACGTCATGGCCTGGGTTCCGTCGTTGCTGGTCAGGGTGTGTGGGTGCATCGATGCCGCGGTAGCACTGGTAGGCTTAGGAATGGCCGCTTTCTCCGGTAGTGGCTTGCCCAGGCTTTTACGATCGGTGATCTGAGAAGTTGGCCAGCCGTCCTTCACTTTACCAGTTGCGCCAGATGCCACCCGCCACTCTTAGCAGTTCTTGCTGAACACCTTTGCCGGTGTCACCTTCTGATGACGCCGCCAGCAGGACCTGGGATGCCTTCACGTTGACCGTCGACCCGAATGAGCCTTCTGCAGAATGTATGAGCATGGGGCTCTCCCTTTTTGGGCCATCACCATTGGAAGGCGCCGTCGCGTACGGTGACCCAACGCGCTTTCCAGCCTCGTCCGTTCCCCTCGTGGCCTTTTTAGTCTCGGCGACGTCCATCAATTCCTCATGCTCGTCTGCCTTTAACAAACCCGTCACCATAGCGTAGGTGTGGACGCAACCCACGTCCGCATGACCATAACGCTGGCCCTTGGAACACCAGGGAACCCTGCACTCTCGTCTGATGCACATGCCCGCGCCGTGGCAGCGTAGGCATTGCATTGCCCTTCCGGGCACCGACAACTCGAAGCTGGTGGGGCAGGTCGTCCACCTTCACTCCTGGCTTCAACTGCAGCTGCGCCGTCCTCTTGGTAGAACCCTTTTCACGCATGCCGTGCACTCGCCAGCACTCCCGCGTCACCTCGGTCATGTTCCAGAACATGGTGAACGCTGTTCGGATGCCGTCGTCCTGGACGCCATACAACATCAAAAATAGCCGAAGTTTGACCTGCTGGTCCTCGGGGTCGAAGACGACACACCGATGTCTTTTTACCATCAACTCTTTCAATGCGGCAACTTCTTCGTTGCTGCACCGGTGCTCAAGGTCACCGCCCACACGTGATTGATTTGGTGCGCCCCTAACGCGACGGCACACCAACCACGTCGAGGGCATCTCGGAAGTCTTCGACCTTGTATGGCTGCTCACGCACATTTCCATGCAAAACTAACGCGTTGTGAACTTGGAAGCGGGGTGGTTTGGTCCAGTTGGTATGACATGACCATAGTTATGGCGCGAGAACAGAACAACGACAAAGGGACAAGACGAGTGGTAATCTTCTTCTTGTCTTTCTGCCGTCGTTCTGTTCGAGCGCTATCACAATCATCGTGTTGTGAAAAACACGGCTAGCAGGCATACTAGACTGCACTATATCGTAATCACTGTCGCCATCGGCAGCCATCCTGTTTCTGTGACCGGCACGGGCCGCTACATTGGCGCACATGATCCGCCGTCCACTCGCTATCGCAACCGGAAGAATGACGGCCACGCATCTACTTGTGCAAACAGTGAAAAGAACTTCCTCTGCTTGTAAATGCAGTGAAAGTAGCTTTCATGCTTCGCAAACACCGGCGTGCTGTATATACGCTTCACCATTCAACATGAAATATTGCAGTAAAAAATTGGGGGACCTTTAAGCTTCACCTTCAAGAATTGAGCGTGATAGCGAAATCCGGCCCCAAGTGCGTTAAAATGGCGTTTCCTCGAAGGGGGATAAAGAGTTTCATAATGCCTCACAGATGGCAGCACATTATCTAGCGTTTGCTATTTGCTTGATCAACGCCTCTGAAAAGTCACGATGTTTCCCGCTAGATAGACATAGTTGTCAATTTTGGGAGCTGCTTGAAAGTTTCTGTGTGTTTTTAACGGCGATGGCTGCAGAATGCCTGCCAAATGCGCCTACAAATCGCCGAATGGGCTCGTTTTCGTCATCACACCTGTCGAACAAAATGCTTTAAGGAGACTCCTTCCACTACATGGCATTTATGTCGTGTTTTTTCCCAAAGCAGCTGCAAGTAACATGGCGGCTTTGTGGTCGAACACCTGCTTGCAACGCGAACGGCCCGGGTTCGACGCTCAACGAGAACGAAAATTATAGTGTTTCTTATATTTGCTTCTTACTCGATTTTTTACTCACGGACGATTTTTCGCTTACAACCAACGGTGCCGACACTGATGGCAGAATTTATGCGACAGGAACTCTCTAACGCCATCGCGTGAATAATGCGTGGTCAAGCGTTCATTGCCAACGGGCGTCAGAATATGTGATTATGATAATGGCTCCGTGGTCGAAACCAGGCACCCCACTACAAAATGCACTTACGCTACTGTGCCTGTATTCCTCAAGGCTACGTATAAATTGCATAGCAAATCCGAAAATGTTTCATGCACTAATTGTTTGAAGTGCGCACTACGAACAGAATGTAACTATCGCGTTGAACTTCTAAAGGCGACGGTTCAGGGCCCCCTGCGTTTTTTTTTTCGAGAAAGAAGGGGCCTCACAAGTGGGCATTCACTTACACCATGATTCGAGACAAAGACACGAGCAAAAAAAAAAAACAACTCGTAAATAATGACATGCTATAAAAAAAGCTCTCTTTGCGAGATTTTCTGCGTCCGAAGTGCAGGGACGCAAATTTGAGTACCGTGTACACTAATCGAGTATCAGTCACAAGTTCTGGACGGTGGAATGAGATTTTCTTTCTTGGAGACGCGCTAGTTTTGCGGTAGCAGTATGTTCTCTGATTCTTTATGGGTACTCGCATGCATCGCAAGGCAGCAGAATCCTCAATCTGAGTGTTTGTGCCTTTAGAAGTTTCTTAGAACGAATCATGGTAGGCTCGCAACATTTGTAGCTATGAATCATGCGAATGTGTTTCGTATGTATTTTAATTTTTATTTTTAGTGGTGACGCTAAAAGATTGCCTGCTCGTGTCCTAAAGCAGCTGCATATAAAGTTCACGTAGAGAGAGCGTAAGCTTGAAGGCTTGCATAACCGCTCGTGCACTCGAGCGACACTCAGTAGCTTCCGGATGAAGAAAATACATCAACTCTGCGTTGAAAGTGTTTCATAGCGTCAGAGATTGCTCCAACAAATGCAACTTGCTTCAACAAATGCATAGCATACCTAGAAGGAGACCGAACCGCTGGAAGGGTACCATTATTAGAGCTGAAATCGTGTCTCGCCAGAAGGCTTGTTTTGTTTCCACCGATGCCTGACGTTGCGAAATAGACTTAGCTGGTTCTCGAAGATTCTTTGATACGCTGTATTAAACATCTCTCCATGGCAGAAAAAAAACACGTCTGCGCAGCGCTAGTCAATAACTAGCGTCTACATCAGAAGCTAACACAGCAGTTAGGCTACCTTCGTAGCCATTACTACACGTTGTAATTTTTGTTCACATAAAACAAAAATAACCCCTCTAAGAGAATAAAACTTGTTATACTACATATAAAAAACTTGAGCCAGGAAGTAAAGCAGATAGAACTGCCGGACATGGCAGAGAAGTTCTTGTAAATGACTCACGAACGAATGGATTGAAACGTAAACCGTTTTAAGCACGCCAACAAAAAATAGAATAAAAAGAAGCAGAAAACAAATGCTCCTTTCTCCCGCGATAAACAGTCACAGCGAAAGCACGCAATGAACATCTTTGCAGGTAAATATCTTGTCGACATAAGTTATTGTTTGGTTGCATTTTTTGTTCATGTAATATATTCGAAAAACAATAAAATTGCGAGAGAAATTAAAAAGGCTACCTAAACACTGCTACAATGAACCAACGCTTACAATATACACAAAGCGTAGTGAAGAGTGACGCCCAGTGCTACAGAGAAATCGCCAGCCATGCACAGGAGGTGCGCCCTAAAGTTGCCTGTCCTGTGTTTACTGCAACGCTGCCTACATCCGTCTCGTTCTTGCTGCGACGGCTACGATGGAATTAACACTTTTAGCGCCGTAGTTTCTTTATACTTTAGAGGAGGAGCGGGGCAAAGTATGCTTTGGTTAGGTTCCTTGGGCTAAAGCTGAGGGTTTTTTTTTTTTTTGCTCAGCTTATTTCTCGTTTGAATATTTGTTGCCCGAGTATTTTATTTGTCATTTGGGTACAACCAACTCCAATAAAGACGAAGTTACCATTCATATCATTTCAGAAGACGAATAGAAAAGCCATGTTATGAACCACCTCTACTACACGTAGGGAACCACATCCCGCCACTGGCGCTCGCTTTTCGATGGAGGCGAAAACACGACTCTCTAAAGATAAGGTAAGCTGGAAATAACTGGAAGAAATATTCCTACGTGGACATAATATGCAGGCTGCAATGATGATGACGATTTCTTGCACAGATAGCTCGAGAAAACATCAGTGGGAAAGGGTGATAAAATTGAACAAGAGATAGCAAAGACGCTGAAGAAAAGAGTTGCAGAATAATGTGATAGCGATTTAGTTCTAGCGCTCGACCGTTATAAAGGGTTTGGTCACAGTTTATCGCGCCTTGCGCACTCCTTTATGGACATCTCGTTCTTCGCTTTATTTACCGGTATATTCCAGCGTCCTGCGGGGCTGTCGATCTTTTTCGTCCGGCAATACAGTTCCCGTAAAGTGCCCTCCGGAGTGCCATATTCTAACTCGGCTATCGCCCACATGTAGGAATCCGTTACGGCACTCGAGCAAGATTTATAGCAGAACCCCCAGAATTGGCTTTCTGTACGTTCGTCTGTGTAAGTTTATACGTGTCAGCACGTGCGCTTTATATTTATGATCGTGCGTGTGTGTGTTTTTCTGTCTTATAGGTTATTCTACTGGCATTCCGTCTATTTTTATGTGTTTGGCAGAGGGACATGTCGTAGCTCCACATTTTTCATCATTTTACGCCACTCTCGCTTTTCTTATGGTGCTGTAGGAAAAACCAGAGCAAGTGCGTCAACAAGAGGATAAGTTTGGATGTGAAAAGATTTTCAAAGTAAGTTTTGTTGATACTGTTTTCCCAGTCGGTCATTATTCTCTGTTGTTCGGCCTGACGACTGGAATCTTCAAAACAAAAACATGACAAGGAAAGAAGTAAGTTCCAATCAATAAAACCGTTGAGACGGCGATACAGTAGACTTGAACAGCATTTAGGCACGAAGCTAATAAATACGTAGACCGACCTTGTGGAATGCGTGAAGCCATGATTGTTATTGTCGTTTCTACGAGCGTCTCGGATCGGTCACCAAAAAAAATGAAGCCGTAAGGGCATTTATGGCCTGCACAATGTCCATGCAGGACTTCGTGATGAAACCGAGGTAGTAAAACTCTGAAAGTGTGTCATCTATAGAGAGGTACGTGCAGCTTCAATTGAACCATTCAGACACATTGGAAGTACGGGAACGTGCGCCCGCTAGTTCGCAGATAAAATACCTCCCTCACATTTATGGTGGTAGGATACCTTCCCGATATTCTATAGCAAACAATGGTCGAAAAAATGTTCTACTCACCCACGCGTAAGTAAGTCATGCGGCGTTCGGTCGATGGCCTATTGGTTTTTACATCCTATGATGAACGCAAAACTATGATGCCAGCTGTTTACATATATAGCGGTGGGCCATGGTATTCAAGTGAAACGTGTAATACATTAACAAAAGTTTTTGTGCGATAGTAGTGATGCTTATCACAATTCATACACATGAAAATGCATGCAGTCACCTTATGAGATTTACCATCTTGGAATGCCGTTGGGAGAGGTCATCGCTGATGCAGGAGATGACGGCCTTGCTGGAACTCTTAGAGACGACAGACTTGCAGTGGTGGTTATAGGCTATTTTACGGGTGGCCACCATGTTGGGCTGCATACCTTTTTAAAAGGACCCTGCAACACTTATTGAGAAGGATCAGGAAACGCTGTCTATCGGCGATCAAGGCTCCCGAAAACACGCGAGCCAAAACTTTTAGCGCAGCACGCGGCTTGGGATTCACAATGCGGTGTCAAAGTCAGTCAAACATTGTTTTCTATCCTTTCTACAAATGACGCTACAAGTTGAGAAATCAGCCCTCCGAGCCATTAAGTCCACTATTGGCTGATTGAGCATGGTGCACTCGGTCATCGCAGCAGCCGCCTAGTTGTCCCGAGTGCCGTCGGCGCTACAAAGACTGCATCGTGGCCTACCTCAAGAAAAGTTCACCAGGCAATCTCTGGCACTAATTAAACACCAAAATGGCAAGAGTTTTAATATAAAGTTTCAGTTGATGCCATCCCACGTTGGCATTGAAGGCAGTGAAAAGGCTGATGCTCTTGCATGCGAAGCACGGATATCTGTTCCAAAAGTAAAAGCTCCCAAGACTTACCAGAACAACAAAGATGTGATACGCAGTCATTTCAAGGTGATCCACAAGTTTACACACCAAGCATGTGTAATTCATGGACTTTCTCGTGAACAAGCGACGCTGTTGTACCGCATAAGAACCGGCTCCGCATACACCCCGGCCTGGTCATTCATGACTGGGAGATACGCTTCCCTGTTCTGTGCCGTCTGCGGGGACATCGGGGATATTGAACATTTCATTTAGCTTTGCCCACAGTTTGATGTGCAAAGAGCAGCGATGATCCGCACCTTGCGTAAAGGCTGTCATAGGCACCGGACAGTTGATGACGTTGTGGCGACGCAAAGCGGTGCTTCTGTGTGCGGTGCAGAGAGCGCATGCGCCCGCACGAGAAAGTAATCTTCGAGAGGAAAGGTGATAATAAAAGTCAGTTGTTGTTTGGGACGCGAGTTGTTCACTTGTGCAGCTCTGCCGAGCGACGCGTCTCAACATTGGTGACCCGGACTCGGAATACAGATTGATTGATATGTGGGGTTTAACGTCCCAAAACCACTATATGATTATGAGAGACGCCGTAGTGGAGGGCTCCGGAAATTTAGACCACCTGGGGTTCTTTAACGTGCACCCAAATCTGAGCACACGGGCCTACAACATTTCCGCCTCCATCGGAAATGCAGCCGCCGCAGCCGGGATTCGAGCCCGCGCCCTGCGGGTCAGCAGCCGAGTACCTTAGCCACTAGACCACCGCGGCGGGGCTCGGAATACAGACACAGCGACCGGAGTGTCGAACCAGCCGCAATATGGATTCAACGTCCACGACCGACGCCCCTCCGACAGTCTCCTCAGTCGACGGTAAGCTGCCCCCTTTTTGGACTGCGGACCCCGCACTTTGGTTCATACAAGTGGAATCTCAGTTCGCAGCCAGACGAATCACCGCAGACCTTACGAAATACCACTACGTAGTCAGCGGTCTGCCGCCCGCCATAGCCAGTGAAATCAGGGATCTGTTGCTCGCACCACCTGTCGAAAACGCATATGCAACGCTAAAAGAAACCCTTGTTCGCCGAGTTACGCCCTCCGAACCACAACGACTGCAGCAGTTGCTTCGCGGCACAGAACTCGGCGACCGTACTCCTAGTCAGCTTTTGCGGCACATGCAACAGTTGCTTGGCGGAACATCAAACACGATAGATGGAGTATTGCTCCAAGAACTTTTTTTGCAAAACTTGCCTTCAGGCGTCCGCATGGTCATCGCGGCCTCAGAGCACAAGGATTTAACCGCAGCCGCCGAACTTGCTGACAAACTGGTAGCAATGACACCGCCCACACCCATGGCTGCCGTGCAAGCGCAACAGCCTCTAAACGAACTTCAAGAGATGCGTGAGGAGATTGCTCGACTTGCCGAAACAGTATCAGCTTTGCACGCTAGCAGGAGGGCGCCAACGATAACCAAGCCTAACACGCCGCTATCGCAAGAGCAGCACGAGCATATCTGCTGGTATCATCGGAGGTTCGGAAGTAGTGCGCGTAAATGTGTCCCACCGTTCGCGCACTCGGGAAACAGCCGCGGCAGGCACTGAGGGCGACCAGTGCTACTACGTTGCCTCCAAGTCATCCCTCAGTATTTTTTATTACCGACCGCAACAACGGAGTACGTTTCTTAGTGGACACAGGCGCCGAGGTGAGCATTATACCGGCGTCACAAGCTGAAAGAAAGAAACCTAGTACATCGCCCTTGCAAGCTGTCAATAACACGGTGATAACAACATATGGCCATCGTTCACTGTCGCTGAACTTCGGTTTCGGCAGAACGTTTAGCTGGGTGTTCATAGCTGCTGATGTCAAATTCGCCATACTAGGCGCAGACTTTCTCCAGTTCTTCGGTCTGTTGGTCGACGTCCGCAACAAACGGCTTCAAGATCCCGTTTCTCGGGGAGCGGTACAAGGCACGCCGTGTTGGCACCCCCCTATCAGCCCGGCCTTGCTCAGTCCGGCTGGAGAAGCTTACTTCACCGCAATACTACAAGAGTTCCAGAGCTGACACGACAGCCACAGGCAGTTCCAGAAGTAAAGCACGGCGTTCTGCATCACATCGAAACCACAGGCCCACCGGTCTATGTGCGACCACGGCGCCTGTCACCCGAGAAGCTGCGGTTGGCTCGACAGGCGTTTGCCCACATGATGGAACTCAGGATAGTACGTCCTTTATCCGGCCCATATGCGTCACCTCTTCACATGGTCCTAAAATCAACAGACGGTGATTGGCGCCCTTGCGGGGCTATTGAGCGCTGAACCGGGTAACCATGCCAGACCGTTACCCAGTCCCGAACATTCATGACATGACCTCCTTCCTGCATGGTGCTACCATTTTCTCTAAGATAGATCTAGTGCGAGCATATCATCAGATACCCGTAGCACCGGAGGATATCCCCAAGACCGCAATAACAACGCCGTTCGGAATGTTCGAGCTCCTATGCATGCCTTTCGGCTTACGCAACGCCGGCCAAACTTTTCAACGGTTTATAGATGGCGTTGTCCGTGGCCTCGACCTTTGCAAGGTATACCTCGATGATCTTCTGATTGCTAGCAGCACTCCTGAATAGCACGAGCGGCATTTGCGATACGTATTTCAGCGACTGACAGAGAACGGCATCGTTATCAATACGGCAAAGTGCATGTTTGGGGTACCTACACTATCATTTTTGGGCCACAGCATTTCAAGTGCCGGAGTACAGCCCCAGAAGGACAAGGTGGAAGCAGTACGGCAGTTTCCACTCCGAAAAACCTCCGCCAGCTTCGAGAGTTCCTGGGACTCGTGAATTTTTACCGTAGGTTTATCCCGAAATGCGCCAACATCCTTCACCCTCTCCACAGCCTACTTGCGGCATCTGGATCTAAGGCAACTGCCATTCAGTGGAACGACCAATCCACACAAGCGTTCCGGATGATAAAGGAAGCTCTCGCAAATGCTACCATGCTCACGTACCCGCGGTTGGGCGTTCCTCAGTGCGTCATGGTGGACGCCTCCGATGCAGCGATTGGAGTCGTGTTGCAGCAGAGGGTGAGCGGAGTGTGGCGACCAATTTCCTTTTTCTCCAGAAAACTGAGCCCGTCCGAACGAAGGTACAGCACCTTCGGTAAGGAACTCCTGGCCATATACGTGGCTATCCGGCATTTCCGACATTATGTGGAAGGACAAGAATTTTTTGTGCTCACGGATCACAAGCCACTCACCTACGCATTGCGCGCGAACTCCGATTCTGGTGCGCACGTGGCACGGGAGCTCCGCCAAATGTCGTACATCGCAGAACTCACGACAGATATACGCCATGTTAGTGGCATGGATAATGCTGCTGCCGACGCTCTTTCGCGCGGTCCAGTGAATGCCATCAGCCTGCCGAGCGGCGTGGACTTCACCACACTTACGACGGCTCAACACAGTGATGGAGAATTGAAGCGTCTATTGACGTCTTCAACCAGCGCCTGGAAGCTGCAATGGTTGGCAGAACCCACAGGATCCGTATGCTGCGACATGTCTACAGGCAAGGCCCGACCGCTCGTCCCCTAGAACCTCCGTCGCAGCATTTTTGACTTGCTGCACAGCCTGGCGCATCCCGGGATTCGAGCCACGCAACGGCTATGCACAGCGAGGTTCGTGTGGCCAGGAATAAACCGGGATGTCCCATACTGGACACGAGAGTGCATCGCATGCCAGCGCTCCAAAGTTCAGCGACATACTATGACCCCCTTGGGATCCTTTCCTCTGCCGGACTGTCGATTTGCCCATGTGCATGTTGACATTGTGGGACCACTGCCGTTGTGCCAAGGGCAAAGCTACTTGCTAACCTGCATCGATCGCTTCACGCGATGGCCGGAGGCCGTGCCCATTCCAGACATGACTGCTGATACCGTCGCCCGCGCACTTATCTTCTACTGGGTGGCCCGCTACGGAGTGCCGGCAACCGTGACTACGGATCGCGGAACACAGTTTGAGTCCGCCCTGTTCGCAAGCGTCACCCGGCTCTTGGGTACTCACCGCATCAGAACAACTGCCCACCATTCGATAAGCAACGGTATAGTGGAAAGGTTCCATCGCCATCTGAAGACGAGCCTGACGGCTACTGCGAGTCACACTTGGGTAGAGGCACTGCCGTTTGTTCTGTTGGGCGTTAGGACGGCTCTGAAAGCGGATATTGGATGCTGCTTCGCTGAACTGGTGTACGGAAAAACGCTTCGCCTTCAAGGGGAGTTTTTCACTACCAGTAAGGACGAAAAGGTGTACGCGAACGCGGACTACGCCGTGCGACTGCGAGACATCATGAGCAAGCTACGCGCTGTTCCTCCGCGTCCGCCCGCAGCCCGGCCAGTCTACGTGGACCGGGAACTCTCCTCCTGCTCTCACGTGTTTGTGAGGCACGACGCCGTACAGCCTCCACTCCGGCCCCCGTACGACGGGCCTTTCAAGGTGCTGCGACGGGCAGCCAAGCACATTACAATCGACAGAGGTGGTCGTCACGACGTGGTTTCTCCAGACCGCGTAAAATCAGCACACGTGGACTCCGACAGCGAAGCACCTTTCATTTCATTTCATTTTATTACCTTAAAGGTCCCCAGGGAAACATTACATAAGGGGTGGGGTTACAAAAAACATACAAAAAAGCCATGAATTAGCTTGAAAAATGGCTTGTGACGCTATGCATAAATGTTGATGGACAGGTAATTGCTGCAATTTGGTGGGGGAGGTCATTCCAGTCTTTTGCTGCACGAAGAAAAAATGAGGCAGCAAAAGTAACGGTGCGGGAACGTTGACGGGCAACTTGAAAGACATGGCCAATGCGATATGACCTGCAAAATGGGGGGGGGGGGGAATTTAAGGTTTGATTGCAAGTGGACTGTGACAAAGTTTATGAAACAAGCAAAGGGTGGCAATGCGGTGGCGGGAAGATAGAGGGGACGGGCCAATTTCTTCTTTTAAAGATGACACTGCACCACCTAAAGATGACCTGCACCACCTCGAGCTCCATCTTCGCAGGCACCCCCGGCAGACCACGTAGCGCAGCTCCAACAAGTCCTCAAACGGTTTACGCGGAGTGGACGGTGTACGAGACCCCCGGTGCGCATGAACTTATGAACCACAGTGGGTCGTCCGAGTGCGGCCGTTGTGCGCGCACTCACTAGGGGAGGGGGGGGGAGTACTGTGGCGACGCAAAGTGGTGCTTCTGTGTGCGGTGCAGAGAGCGCATGCGCCCGCACGAGAAAGTTATCTTCGAGAGGAAGGGTGGTAATAAAAGTCAGTTGTTGTTTGGGACGCGAGTTGTTCACTTGCGCAGCTCTGCCGAGCGACGCGTCTCAACAACGTCATTTTTCTTGAAGGACCGAGGGCAACTAGGAGGAACGTGCAACGAATTTTGTTGGTCTTCCTGCGAGACACTGGGCTGTCACACGTGGTGACATTTTCCGAATTCAGGAGATGCTCAGGCGGAACAGTTGCCGGCCATGCAGGCCAGGTTAACCCCGCCTGCTGCAACGCCACCAACACCACCACAACCACCACCGAGTGCCGTTATGTGGGTGTCTTCGTCATCCTCGTGCTTCGAGGTTCCTAGCATAGTCGTCATAAAAATGAGAAACGTGCACGAATGTTTACCGAAACACTGCTCTGTTAATGTTAATATCCAAGAATAAGAAAATTGCCCGCAGCTTCCCTCGGGGGAACACTGAGGAGGATGCGGAGCATATAATTGGTTAACGGGGTGTTAAAGTGCGACTTACTTGGGTCGATGGCTAAATTGGTTAACGTGGTTGTGAAATGGGGTGTTAAATTGCGACTTACTTGGGTCGATGGCTAAATTGGTTAACGTGGTTGTAGGAGGGGGTGTTAAATGAGTGAACACGTACACACGTGTGCGAAAGGGCGGCGCTGGTCGAAGGGACGTCGATCATTGTGTTTGTGGATTCGTTGGAATTCATTTCACCGCGACCTTGGACGTCGACGCGCCGTACAAACCAACCGACGAGCGGCAACTGAGCGAGCGAGCGCCGACCTTGAGTATATATACAGCGCGACGGCGCATGCACTGTCAGCTGTTGAATGTTCTCGAAGCGCGACGGCGCATGCGCGTCCACTGGAGAATCAGGAGAATTGTAGAATGTTCTCGAAGGGGAGAAGCGCGCGCGGCACAGATGGTGGGTGACGGTGCATGCGCGCGTCAGCTGTCGAATGTTCCAGAAGGGGGAGAAGCGCAACGGCGCATGCGCGCGCGTCAGCTGCCGATTTCTCGAAGCGCGACGGCGCATGCGCGCGCGTCAGCTGCCGATGTTCTCGAAGCGTGACGGCGCATGCGCGCTACATTATACAGCTAGCGAATGTTCGTGAAGAGGAGAAGCGCACGCGGTGTGTAGAGGAGGAAGGGTGCACAGATGGTGGAGGAGTGAAGCGCGCGCGGTGTGTAGAGGAGGAAGG
Source organism: Rhipicephalus annulatus (assembly GCA_013436015.1). Lineage (NCBI taxonomy): Eukaryota > Metazoa > Arthropoda > Arachnida > Ixodida > Ixodidae > Rhipicephalus > Rhipicephalus annulatus. The sequence goes on along the minus strand of WOVY01006909.1, from coordinate 24,840 downwards.
GATGCACAGATGGTGGAAGAAGGAGGAGGAAGCTTGCGGACGGCGCCGCACTACAAGCCTCGAGTATTATATGCTCCGCATCTAAAAAACACTATTATTGTTACAACATTAAACACACTCGCAGTTTTACTGCAACCTGCCTGCATGACTGCAATAGCCAGCTCTGACGTAGCCAATGCCTTCCCATGTTTCTACTTGTACATAAAATGCCGATACGTTCAGGTAACTCCATTTTCATGTATGTGCGCGTGTTTCTGGCATAGCCGTCTGTGCAGGAGCTCACAGATTATATATATATATATATATATATATATATATATATATATATATATATATATATATATATATATATATATATCGGCGACCTTCGAATAACGCAACATTTGAAAGTTGCAGGTTCGGTTCCTTCCCACGGCAAGTTTTTTCCCCCACTTTTCTTTCTTCACATTTTCATTACAATTTGGTCTAATAACTCCTCTTATACATTCCTTGGCATTATTGTTTGTTGTATCTCATTAATAATGTGGTGACGAAAGACGACAAAACGAGCCCTTGAGTATACACTTCTTTCACACACACACACACACACACACACACACACACACACACACACACACACACACACACACACACACATATATATATATATATATATATATATATATATATATATATATATATATATATATATATATATATATATATATATAAGAAACACACACAACTTAGTGGTTGTCTTAATGTTATTACCAACGGTTTCGACCAGTTCACCGGTCGAATTTGTTGGTGATAAAATTCAGACAACCCCTAAGTTGTGGATGTTGTGTTTCTTCTCTTCCCAAGTACGTTTGGCTCGTTGAATAAACTTCTTCAGTATATATATATATATATGTGTGTGTGTGTGTGTGTGTGTGTGTGTGTGCGTTTGTGTGTGTGTGTGTGTGTTGTAGTGGTGAGAAGTAAGAGGCAACACCCACTTGCTGGGCCGGTTGCTCTTCTTCTGACCTTGTCTTCCTTTCCCTTTTCTCGCATCTCTCGTGACACATCCCTACTGCCCAGTTCAAGCTCGAATCCTTGCGTTGCTCCTTGTCATTACACTCGACTCCGACTGTGAGCCTGGTGGGCTGCTGACAACGTCTCCAGTGGGCAGCAGTGACTATTCAAGAGTGACCGGAATCAACCATGCTGGTACTTCACCTGTAAATTTGCCAATGGAGGTTCCGGTTGCTGACACTGGCTGTGTCGTAGCGGTCGCAGCTCAGGGACGTTAGGGCTGTGCCGTTGCTGCTAGTGTTGTGAACGCCTCACCTTGTAGACTTTAACAGTGGTGCATTCTGGAGGACGACACTAGCTGTGACGGGATGGTCGATGCAGGCCTCTTCCACGCTGGGGTAGACACTGGTGACTTAGACAAGAAGACGCGAGCAGCAGATATGGACTCATACAAAGTGGCCACATTGGTTGCATCTCGTCGATTTCGTTATACCGTCACAGTTCTATAAACAGCGCTGAAAATCGTGCACGTTGTACCACCACCTGCTGCACTGAGCGGCGACGCCTGCGCTGCTTGCGGTGGGTCAATGAATGTCGCGGTGTCTGCCGCAATGGTCAGTGGGTGCAATAGAGCAAACCTCAGGTGCGAGTGGTTTGTCTTTGATGTCTACAGCCATGTTGGTAATTCCAGCCTCGATTAACGTGATATCGTTAAGTGGGACGAGAACATCGCTGCAATCACGCTTTGAGCCCGTGTGCGAAATGCTGGAGCCGTCGAATGTAGAATCAAAGCAGTGCTACGCTGCTGCGGACGGCATTGTCCTCAGGTGAGATGGTACTTGGCAAGTGGTGGACATCCGTGCACTCGGCCAACGACGGCGGTGATGGTTTGGCTGATTGGGAGGGAGCTGACTCCGTCTCACTGCAGGCCGACGCATCCAAGCACTCCCGCGCAGGCCAGCATGGAGGCAGGTTCACCGGCTGCTGCGACTCAAATGTGGTTTCAGTGTGGGACCAATAACGCTCCCAACCATTGCATCAGAAAAACGAAACGAAACGAAAATTTATCATTGCACACAAGATTGGGACCAGGACTGCTGTTGCACACCTACATAATTGTGGCAGGCCTTGGCAGAATCGCGAAGGCTGTCGATGGGCATTGCCCATTTCTGATATTCCAGACAGGCATGGAGGGTGCCGAGTGAGTCGACGGTGTCGAGTGACTCAAAGACGTCATCCTCGATGTCGAGGGACAATGGTAAATCGCATGGAGCCGGTGATGGCAGGACGATAGATAAAAGTCTGAAGCGGGCGCGCGCCAAGCAGGTTAGTTGCTCGGAGAGCTCCATGGAGGAGGTCGTGGCTCTGTGAGAGAACACCAAAGCACACGGCGGCTGTCAGGTGAGCAGGCCTCAAGGTTTTGTGAGGCGGCAGCAGTAAACAAGACATTGCTTGTGCACAATGCTAGTAAGGCGGCTGGAGGAAGCTTGGAGCTTGACTCTATTAAAATTTTAGTTGTGACGTGGAGTTGCGAGATTGTACGCCGCAGCTTTCTGGCGCTGTCGGATGATCCGAACCGGATCTGTGGAGGGTAGAGCGACCTCTGTACTCACGCTGGCACTGCCGATCGCCAAGGATGTGGGTACGGCGTCCATGGGAGGCTGATGGGCAGATCGAACGAAGCTAGTTCATATAGGATCCACGCAGATAGAAGCGTTGACCGCGGTCCCAGACGAGAGGAGTCCGGTCGGTGCCCTGGCTACACACACACACACACACACACACACACACACACACACACACACACACACACACACACACACACACACACATATATATATATATATATATATATATATATATAGATATATATATATATATATATATATATAGATATATATATATATATATATATATATATCTATATATATATGACCCGTGTCTAATGTGGACAAAAACGATGATGGGGGGATTTAGCGGACACCAGGTAGTGGGCCTCTGGCTTGACGCGAGAACGAAGAAGATCTTGTGGCTCAGCTGTTGAGAACACGCTGCTTCTGCTGCCTCAAGGCGTACTTGTGCTTTGTTCGCGTTGTACTGCGACACTGGTGGAGGTGCTGGTCCGCGACCCCCGCCTGATGCTCCACACTCCCACGGGGAGCCGTTCATCCAGCCCAGAAGCTCTTGTCGACACTCCCGTGCATCGCTTCAGTCGTCGCTTGCGAGGCCTCCTTCCAGAGTTCACTCTCTCACAGGAACACTCTACAAAGCACCGCTCAGATCTACCAATGGCCACCGCCAATCCACAACAGTTACTACGAGACAGTAGTTTGCCAACCCCATCTCAGGTAACCTTTTTTTCACCGCTGGTGCCTGATCGCTTTGGTGGTGGAGCACATGAAGACGTTGAAGAATGGCTTGATCACTACGAACGTGTCGCTAACACCAACCAGTGGTCCCTTGAACAAAGGCTTTCCCGCGCCTATTTTTATCTCGACGACAGCGCTAAAACTTGGTACGAGAACGGAGAAGGCAGTTTGTCATCATGGAGCGACTTTAAAAGAGGAATGATTGACACATTTGCCGATGCCGACCGGCGCGAACGTGCGCAGCATTTACTCGAGCTACGGGTTCAGAAACCCAATGAAACGGTCGCAATGTTCGCTGAGGACATGACCCGTCTCTTCCGTAAAGCTGACCCGCACATGACCGACGACAAAAAGTTGCGCTACCTCATGCGCGGCGTTAAAGAGCAATTGTTCGCCGGACTTTTGCGGAACCCGCCAACCACCGTGACAGACTTCATCAAAGAAGCTACGGCTATCGAACGGGCGCTTCACCTACGATGCCGACAATACGATCGCTTGTCCGTCAGCGCCCACATGCAAGTCGCCGCTACGGCATCTGAAAATCAAAGCTCGTTGCGCGATTTGATAAGAGAGATTGTTCGCGAAGAGCTACTGAAGTTCCGGAATCTGGTCACGGAACCACCCACGGCGTCTGTCGCTGAAGTTGTCCGCGAAGAAATACGCCAAGCGTTTTCAACAGCTGATCCTACTGACGATCAGCGACCTATGAGCTACGCAGCCGCGCTTCGCCGCCCACCGCCCGTTGCGCCGTCGTACCGCCAGCCATCGGCAGCCGTTCCTTGGTCGCCACAAGAACAGACACCGCGACGACCTGCCGTCGTACCGCCGTACGAAATGCCGCCGTACCAAGAGCCGTCTCCCAACGGGACACGGCATTTGCCACATTACGAGCCGTTGCGGCGTCCACACCTTCGTAAAACAGACGCCTGGCGCACTGTAGATAGGCGCCCGCTTTGTTTTACCTGCGGAGGTGTGGGCCACATTTCCCGCCATTGCTGGCACCGCGTAGATATGTTTCGACCTCTTCGGCAATGGTCTGACGACCGATGCGCCAACGACGGCTACGCACCACGCCGGGACACTCATTCTCAAGGACTCCCCTTGTCTCAGTCCCATTTTGACAACCGCCGTGCCAATAACGACGACAGTGTGCCTGATTACCAGCCAGGTTTGGGACGTCGACCACGCTCTCCGTCTCCGGCATAATCGCCTTCGTCGCGCCACCGAACTACAGCCGACGTCAGTGGAAGGAGGTCACCAAGTCCACGCCGGGGAAACTGAAGGCGGCGACCTCCGGGGGTGAGGTTGCAGGCAGTCAAGGCGACGAAAAAAAGCCCCCGTTACTTGTACCACAGGACGCCGTAAAGCCGAGAAGTTGTAACACCGACGAAACTGTGACCACAGATCTTACCGTTTCGGTAGACGGACAGCAAGTAACAGCCTTAGTTGACACCGGCGCCGACTTTTCCATCATAAGTGAAAACCTTGCCGTACGCCTCAAAAAAGTGAAGACTACGTGGACGGGACCTCACCTGAGGACAGCAGGCGGCCAGCTGTTGATGCCTGTCGGAAGGTGCACAGCAAGACTCGACATCGGTGGCTCTGCTTTCGTGGCGACGTTCGTCATCCTCACCTCGTGTTGCAAGGACTTGATCATAGGGATGGACTTCTTAAGAAAATATGGTGCCGTCATCAACATCCCGGACCGTTCATTTACATTCCGCAACAGCTCTGGTTTAGTTGACTGTTCAGACGCAATACGCAACACTTTACGTATAATTGATGATGATGTGGTCGTCCCGCCCCGGTCATGCACTCTTGTTTCAGTAGAAGGCGACGAAGCGTTTGATGGCGAAGGCATTGCTGACCAAATTGGCTCGCTGCTATTTAGTCATGGCATTTTGGTCGCGCGAGGTATCGTCCGTCTCACTCGTGGACGCACGAATTTACTTCTGACGAACTTTAGTGCTGAGCGCCGGCACCTTCCGAAGGGCACAGCTATCGCTTCGTACGACAATATTGTAGAAATGCGAGGCAGTTTATGTTTGTCGGTATTGGACGAAGAGCCTAATCCAGAACCAGACCCCATTCTCGATGTTGGCACCACTCTGTCAAAGGACGAGCGACAGAGACTTCTTCAGCTGCTAGCCGAATTCCGCGACTGCTTTTCAACGACATCACGAGTTGGTCGAACACCTTTGACAAAGCACCGAATAATCACCGAGGACACGGTGAGACCTATCCACCAGAACCCTTATCGTGTAGCTTCAAAGGAACGCGAAGCCATACAACAACAAGTCGCGAAAATGCTTGCAGATGACGTCATTCAACCGTCGCAGAGCCCCTGGGCATCGCCTGTAGTGCTAGTAAAGAAAAAGGACGGCACCCTGCGTTTTTGCGTGGACTACAGGAAGCTGAATCGGGTGACCAAGAAAGATGTGTACCCGCTCCCACGTATTGATGACTCCCTTGACAGACTTCGGCACGCTCGCTACTTTTCTTCCATGGACCTGAGGAGTGGTTACTGGCAGATCGAGGTAGACCCAAGAGACCGAGAGAAAACCGCTTTTGTGACCCCAGATGGTTTATACGAATTTAAAGTCTTGCCTTTCGGTTTGTGCTCCGCACCCGCAACTTTTCAAAGGCTTATGGACACGGTACTTTCGGGATTGAAGTGGAAGACGTGCTTAGTCTATCTGGACGACGTTATAGTGTTTTCGACCACTTTTGACGAGCATCTCAAAAGGCTGGAAGTTGTTTTACGTGCCATACGGTTCGCGGGCCTAACATTGAAACCAGAAAAGTGCCATTTCTGTTTTCACGAACTTCAGTTTCTCGGCTACGTCGTCAGCAACGCAGGCGTCCGGCCCGATCCTGGAAAAATTGCCGCCGTCGCACAGTTCCCAGTACCCTCCAATAAGAAGGCTGTCAGACGCTTCCTAGGCCTTTGTGCCTATTATCGCCGGTTTATCGCAGACTTCGCCCGCATCGCGTCGCCATTAACTCGTCTCACAAGAGATGATGTTGCCTTTGAGTGGAAAGAAGAACAGGAGGCTGCCTTTAATGACCTGCGTCAACGTCTCCAAACGCCCCCTGTGCTCGCCCACTTCGACGAAGAAGCCCCGACGATGCTTCACACAGACGCTAGCAATGTAGGTCTTGGGGCTGTGCTTGTGCAACGGCAAGAGGACACAGAAAGAGTGATCGCCTACGCAAGCCGAACACTAACACGCGCAGAGGCTAACTATTCAACAACAGAGAAAGAATGTCTCGCCGTAGTATGGGCAGTAATGAAATTTCGCCCGTACTTGTATGGCCGACACTTCAAAGTTATTAGTGACCATCACTCCCTTTGCTGGTTAACTAATCTAAAAGATCCCACCAGCCGATTAGCGTGTTGGAGCCTAAAACTGCAAGGGTTTGACATGACGGTCGTGCACAAGTCAGGCAAGCGACATATGGACGCTGACTGTCTGTCCCGTTCACCCATTGAGTCGGCAACCCTACCCGAGCAGGAAGAAACGGCATTTCTCGGTGTCCTCGACACGACCGCCATTGCGCAGCAACAACGTGACGACACTGAGTTGCTTGGCTTAATTAACTACTTGGAAGGCAGATCTCAGAAGGCGCCAAGAGTTTTCGCAAGAGTATCGCCATCGTTTTGTTTACGGGGCGGAGTACTTTACAAAAGAAACTTTTCGTCGACAGGATCCGCCTATCTGCTCGTCATACCAGCAGCCCTTCGTACCGAAATACTCAAAGCATTTGGGTTACATGAGAACGTTGGCCAGAGTACAGCAAAGGTATTACTGGCCGAGACTAACCACAGCCGTGAAGCACCACGTTCGTACCTGTCTCGACTGCCAGTGACGCAAGTCACCACCGACTAAACCAGCTGGCCTACTGCAACCCGTGCAGGTCCCAACAGCTCCATTCTACCAGATAGGCATGGACATTTTGGGCCCACTTCCTATGTCCACTGCAGGAAACCGCTGGGTTATCGTCGCGACGGATTATCTGACCCGTTATGCCGAGACAAAAGCTATACACAGAGGTACAGCAGCGGAAGTGGCCAGGTTTTTCATCGAAAATATTGTACTCAGGCATGGTGCACCAACCGTCGTGATCACGGACAGAGGAACCGCATTTACGGCAGCTCTTTTGGATCACGTCCTGATGCTGAGTGGAACAACGCATCGTAAGACCACTGCCTACCACCCACAAACAAACGGGCTGACGGAGCGTCTGAACAAAATCATTGAAGACATGCTTTCGATGTACGTAGACATAGAACACAAAAATTGGGATGAAATCTTACCATACATAACGTTTGCGTACAACACGGCCAAGCAAGAAACGACCCGCATGACCCCGTTCAGCCTCGTTCATGGACGAGAAGTACGAACTATGTTAGATGCGATGCTGCTGCACGAAAGTGACGACATCGACCCAGACGCCAACACGTTTACGGAACGCGCGGAAGAAGCTAGACAACTGGCACGTTTACGGATCCGCCAGCAGCAAGAGTACGATGCAGGCCGCTACAATGCTCACCGCAGAGCAGTTGTCTATCAAACTGGCGACAAAGTATGAATTTGGACACCCGTACGGAAACGAGGACTATCAGAAAAGCTCTTAAGAAGATACTTTGGGCCATACCGAGTGCTGCGACAACTGAGTGACGTCACTTACGAAGTTGTTCCCGACAATTCGTGTAGTACCAATCGTTGCCAGCACCATCCTGAACTCGTTCACGTAGTGCGCATGAAGCCTTACGTGAGCGAGTGATTGCGTGAGACTTATATTTTAACAAAAACTGCATTATTGACTTCGCATCGGGTCGATGCTCTTTGAGAGGGAGGCAAATGACCCGTGTCTAATGTGGACAAAAACGATGATGGGGGGATTTAGCGGACACCATGTAGTGGGCCTCTGGCTTGACGCGAGAACGAAGAAGGTCGCTGTTGAGAACACGCTGCTTCTGCTGCCTCAAGGCGTACTTGTGCTTTGTTCGCGTTGTACTGCGACAATATATATATATATATATATATATATATATATATATATATATATATATATATATATATATATATATATATATATATATATATATATATATAGTCCAGTAGATCCTCCGTGAGCGGTCACAACGTGGTTTATTTCGACGTTTCGGCCTAGAGTCTGGCGTTCATCAGGAAGAAAGGTACAGTTTGTTGGTGCTCAGCTTTGTACAATCTCAAATCAGAGGGCAAGGAAAGGGGAAGGAAGACAGAAAAGAAAAAAAAGAAAAAAAGAAAAAAGAAAAGAAAAAAGGAAAAAAGAAAAGGAAAAGAAGAAAAAAGAGGAAAAGAAGAGAAAAATAATATACGGTGGACTCCCCTAGGGCGCCCCCCTTCCACTCTTCCCTCCACTTCCCCCTTCATCTCTCTCCCCCTTCTCCCCTTCACCTTTCTGATGTCAGCGGTCTGTGTATGCTTCCTTTCACTAACGCATTCCTCCCGACCAGACCGCGCCTCCTGGCACTGGTGGTTCGGTGTGGGCCAAACAAGAGCTTTTTTAGGAAGTTCTAAGCCTTTAACTACTCGGAGTCCCATCAAAATTTCGTCGTAGAAAGAGGGGTGCCGCGTATTGTGGCAGAGGCTAGTAAGCGGGCATTTTAGGAAGTTCTAAGCCTTTAACTACTGGGCGCCCTGTCAACATTTCGTCGTAAAAAGAGGGGTGCCCCGTATTGCAGCAGAGGTTGGTAAGCGGGCGCAATGCGAATTCCTTGCCCGCTTCTGGATTACGCGTGTAGTGGGGGCCTCCCGGCTTTGCTGTTGGGCATGTCATCCTTGGCACAATTGATTGGGTAGTAAAATAAAACAGAAAACAGACGACAGTTGCACTTAGGAAGAGTAGTTACACTTGGAATTGTTTTGGGTTGTCCAGTGCCCTTCGCAGCTGCAGTGCCGTGAACTCAGTGACTATTTTCATTATTGCCGTTATTGTTTTCTAATGCATTAATTGCTGCAAGTGTACCAGGATTCTCATTTATTCCTCTATCGAGTGTGTTAAATTGGTGGATAAGGTATGACTCTCGTTGTTCATGTTCTCGATTTGATTTAAATCCCGTCTCTAAAAGCGTTACTGCTAGTTTGTCGAATGCATGGTCGGGAACATTGAGATGTTTTGATAGAGGTGTACTTAGGGCTGATTTCGCATGGGCTCTGTGATTATTGAAGCGAATCCTAAATGGAGTTTCTGTTTGTCTGATGTACTGCATACCACATACGTTGCATTCGAGTAGGTATACCACGTTAGAGGCATCGCATGTTAGGTTTCCTCGTATGTTAATCGAAAACTTGGATTGTGTGCTGGTTGCTTTGTCTGTTTCTCGCATGGCCTTACATACAAGACATCGTGGCTTTAAACAAGAACGGCATGAATTTTTGGGGGGTGATGTATCAATTTTAGAGTGGACAAGGGTGTCTTTGATGTTACGTGGTCGTCGGTAAACGACGCCTGGAGCGGATGGGAATGCGCGTTTCAGACGTTCACTTTGTTCCAGAATGTTGTAATGTCGTTTAAGGATTTTGTTTACATTGGGGAAGTTTGTGCTGTAAGTCAAGCAGAGGTTTGTTCGTTATGGGTCTTCTTGTGGTGGTCGCTTCATAAGTAAGTCTTCACGCTTTAGTTTTCTCGCTTTTTGAACAGCGTCATTAATTACATGTGGGGGTATTTTTGTTTCGCGAGCATAAGTTTTAGCCTCTGTCAGCTAGTGTTAAAGTCAGCGTCTCTAGAGCAGATTGGCTTAAACCGGTGAGCCTGGCTGTATGGAGTACTGTTTTTACAGTGGCGTGGGTGATCGCTTTGATAATGGAGGTATTGTTGTCGATCCGTTGGTTTGCGATATAGGGTTGTAGAGAGCTTCTCTTCTTCTATCGTTATGGTAACATCAAGAAAATTTACGGTTACTTGCGAGTATGTGTGTGAAGTGTATGTTTGGATGTACAGCATTGTAAGTGTCGATAAAGATGAGAAGTTCGTCCTCGCTGTGGGTCCAAATAAGAAAGATGTCGTCTATGTATCTTCTGTATAACATTGGTTTCAAGAAACTTTGTGCAAGAAATTCAGATTCTAGCTTTACCATAAATATGTTGGCATAATTAGGTGCCATGTTGGTGCCCATATATATATATATATATATATATATATATATATATATATATACAGAGGTGGTTTTCAATATTTTGAAAAAATATCTAATATTGTTATAACATTGAGCAAGCTCGCAGCTACTGTCGTTATAATAAATGCCTAAGGGACCAACATTTCCTTCACAATACATCGTACGAGTGACCGTGCCCGCGGATCATCCTCTCCTTGTGTTTGGCCTCCATAAAAGTGCGGCCGCACTTCTTTTTCTCGCATGGCTAAAAGCATCATCTCCTGTTTGTGAATGGCTTCTCCATAAGCAGCTTTGTCGGCCTCCTAAGGCAGCAACATTGTGTGGTATCATCTTGGCCAATCTCCTGTAATGTTAACAAGGCGTCCGAACGGCGCTTCTCGTCATCCTTTATTTTATTAGCCTATTATTTGTTTGCAAGCTATTTCTTCGCAGTTGTACTCGGCCCTATGTGCCTTCAAGTGTATAGCCTCGTGATAGGCAACGCCTACCTGTTCTGGCCACGTGTCGTCCTGATTTATCTCTACTTTATTTGTACTTCCGCACCCTGCTTATGGCGCTCGTGGGGACCATTGCTATCGAGATCGGCTATACCTCCTTCCGTGAATTCGGGTGATAGCCTGTCCGTACTTAAGAATCTGCAACACGAGGCGCTCAAGGTAATCTTTTATCGCTCATAATAAATTTATGTACGCGTACAAGGAAACTTCCACCTCCTTTTTCTCTCACTCAGTCTTCAGCGCCAATTCTACCCTAGTCTTTCGAGTGTGCTATTGAGTAAATACGTCATTATCATGGGTCTGAACTTTTTGTGGCCTCTGTAGCTCCACTGCTTCGTAAAGCCGCTGCTCAGATTTTCCGTTGTTCCTCCTTGGAGAGTCGGGTTTCGCGCTAGCGGGTACATCGTCTTCCTGCCTTATCCCTCGAACGAGATTTTTTTATTGCTTGGAGATGAATCGGCTCATTATTTCTGGCGCGTCGTCTTTTGCAACTTATAGAGATCTTTATGTACCTTTATCAGTTTTTTTTTTCTTTGTCTCAGAGCAAATCGAATGTCTGCCTGCCTACACGAACATCTTTAGTTGCATCATGTCGTCCGAGTATTTCATTTCAGTCGGTTAAAGACGAGTCTTATTTCAACGCTTTCACGAAGTGCATGCTTTATGCGTGTCCAGTTTCGCGACCTTCAGAACGAATGAAGTAGAACTAGATTGCTGTTAAGTCAGCCGAGTTAGGATGTGTCTTGCGTCGAAATGAGCAGGGTTGACGCGTATGCTACGGTCCCAAGCTCAGTTCCCGTGCCAAGCTCGGTCTGGCGTTCCTGCAACATAAAAGGCAGATGTTTTCTTTTTCTTTCATCCTTTGTGCGTTAAAGTTCTCATTCATGGCGTTCAGGTTCTCACACCGCAAAAAGGCAGAACGTCTTGATGTGCATTGCTCAAACCGACCGACGGACCCAACGACCAAATAAATATTATTTAAATAATAATTGTATGACCGAATTATTATTTCGTTTAGTTTGACGTTCAAAAGCACCGCCTGGCATATTAACAGAAACCATTTAAAAGCCAGCAGGTGTTTTTTGATTGATATGTGGGGTTTAAAGTCCCAAAACTACCATATGATTATGAGAGACGCCGTAGTGGAGGGCTCCGGAAATTTCGACCACTTGGGGTTCTTTAACGTGCACCCAAATCTGAGCACACGGGCCTACAACACTTCCGCCTCCATCGGAAATGCAGCCGCCGCAGCCGGGATTCAAACCCGCGACCTGCTGGTCAGCAGTTGAGCACCTTAGCCTCTAGACCACCATGGCGGGGCCAAACAACAAGTTATTTTTTTAACACCTGATGTCTTCAAAAAACAAAAAAAAAAACACGTCCCTAATCAAAAATAAAGAGCCCTTATTTTTGCACATTCTACCTAAGTGAGCCAGCGGCACTTGGGTAGTCGAACACACGCCTAAGGTATCAGATAACAAAGCGCAACTTTGCAACAATGGAGGGCGCTGGGAGCAGTGCGGTGGGAGCATCGTGACTAAGCGTTTTCGTTCCCATAAGTGCTTCGTAATGACGACGCCGTTCGCAGACGCAGTCAACTCGCAACGTGCAAACAATGGCACTGCGTCCATTTACATTGGAAAATACGCGCACACGTAATTACCCGCCCATGCAGGAGTGGTCGTGCCCCGTAACTCCACCATTTCCAACCATGCGGCTTCCTGAACTATGGGATTTTCTTCAGGATGCATTCTTCTTTGATTTAACATTTATTTCCTCTTTGTCGCCATGTTGTGAGCACTGCAGCCAGTTTTAGAGAGTAACTGTTCTTGACTGCTGTTTTTACGCTTGTCAATGACGACTGTTTCTATTCTTTTTGGACAATTTATACGACAATTCAAATGATTTCCTCGCTGCTGATTGTGTAACCAATAAAATGTTTTCCAATAACACCACCTTGATATTTGCTAGGTGCAGAAAAACTGGCGCGCTTGTTTATGCATTCACCTCAAACGAGGTGAAGACGAAAATCGCCAAGTGTGATTATATTTACCTTGAATTGTTTTTCCGGTGAACGCCACTTTTCTTTCTAACTTTCTTTTTCCGCGACAAACATTTTTCTGGTCTATGCAACAGCTACCTCTAAATGAAAATAAAGTAATTACTGCTCACACGTCACAGATGGCTGCAAACTGATGATGGCGAGGGCTTAGGCAAGGAGGAAATGGGTGCGGGGACGTATATAGGCTTAGTTCGCGTGCCAGCTCGAACAGGAAGCGCGTTTGGCAGTGTAACGATTTGCTGACATGAAGGCAGCGGCTTCAATCCTGGCCGCCGCGGTCGCATTTCGATGGGGACGCAGTGGTAGCGCATTAGTTTAGGCCTGTATATACCGCTTTATTCTGAGCCTGATCACGCCACATGAGACCTATGGCTGAATCACAAGCTGTAGTTCAACAGATGGCATTGGTGGGCTTGTTGGTGCGAAGCCGCAGTGCTGAATTAGGGCAAAACTACACAACAAAAAAAGGAAGACAAAATACAGCGCTACTCCATATATGGTCCAACGCTGTGGTGTTGCATCCATCTCTAAATTTGTTCGTGTCCCCTATTGTCGAAGCTCCATGAGGCTCTGAGGAGCCCCGCTCTTTACGACCAAACCTGTGTGACCCAGCATGCCCGTGAGGCGGCATCGAGGCAAACCCTTGACGTACCCTCATGGGAGGCCTAGGCCCGGCCACCTAAACCTGCTGGTTTCTTATAATAAAGTTTATTCCTCTTCCTCCCCTATTGTGTAACTTCAGTTTCCTTTTCGTTGTGTTAACAGTTGTACTTGATGCGTTGTTTCAATTGTACTTGAAGCGTATTTTATCTAATATCTGTATCGTATTTGTAGCACATGAAGTTTTCTTCTCTAACTTTTACTTGATTTTTTGCCCTACTAGTCGTATCATATATTTATATCCATTTTTGCGCAAAATCTTTATTGGCATTGCAGTAGTTGTAAATAAAAAATGCAATAAGTCGTTAAAGTTTACGTTTCTCAGATTTCATTGTCTTGAGCAAAACAAAAAACAATGTTGTGAAAATAAGTGTCATCTTCTTGTAAAACAATTTAGTAAGATTCCTAATAAACCCTGGTCTCCACGCTAAATAAAAAAAAAACATGAACGATCCCTATTTCCAGGAATCGGTATAACACGAAAGTGAAACGTGTCTTCACAGAGGTACTTAAGCAATTTGTGTGCATCGTTTCGCCACAAGGCCGACAGAGTGAATGCTACAGCAACATATTGCGAAATCACGAGAAGAAGGGCTGGTTGCCTCTTAATTGCAGCGCGCATTTCAAGCAGAAAGCACGCACGAAATAAGCATACACAGGACGAGCGCGGACTAAAAACTGTCGAAGTTCTACATTTAAAGCACGCTGTTCAAACAAAGAAATACGCACGAAACGGACGCACAAATATACACAGGACCAGTGTGAACAACTGTCACAATTCTTACTTGTTCGGGTGTAGGCAGCGTGCTTTTTTCGTAAAGGAGGCCGCGGCAGTGAGCGAAGTGACCTTCTCCCGAATCACGAGTCTGATAAGCGCTCGCGCATGAGAGACCACGCTCCGTTGAGGCGGTTTTCAAGGAAACGCTAAAGGCGACGAGCCTGAGAGTACGCCCAACGCAAGCACGTCGCGCCATCTCTCTACTGATTACAAAAACGCGCTGGAGTTACAGAGCTCTGAGGATCGCCAAACAGTGTATTTCGTATTTAAATGGCTTTCCGTTATCAAGTTCAACAACGCACCCTCCGTGGTCTAGTGGCTAGAGCCGCGCGTTGCAGAATGTGCGGTCCCTCTTGGTTCGATGCCCCAAACAGAACTTTCCCTTCTTGTTTTTTTTTTGCAATCTCATTATACACTTTAGAGAGTCATAGCCATGACGAAAATACGTCAGCGAAGCCACTTAGAACACTTTCGTGTAAAAATGCCGTACTAGTTTTCTCTGTTCTTTTCTACAGTTTTGACACGCATAAAATTGCATGAGCCCGAAGGAGCTTTGGGCATTCTAGGTGGTAAATAAAATATATCCCTTTTGTTACGGGCCCGAAAATTCCAAAGTTAGGTCCCACTGGCGAGGCTGGCTTCTTGATTGATAGATTTGTGGGGTTTAACCAAGGAGGATGAAAGAAAAAAATGCTGGAGTGGAAGCTCCCGCAACGCCTTGCCGGCAGAAGTGAAGCCAGCTTTTGCCTCTGCCAAGATGGCGGAAACATGCTTTTTTTCTCATAGTGCTTACTTAAAGATCAAGTGGTTTTGATATGTTATGTATATGC
Source organism: Rhipicephalus annulatus (assembly GCA_013436015.1). Lineage (NCBI taxonomy): Eukaryota > Metazoa > Arthropoda > Arachnida > Ixodida > Ixodidae > Rhipicephalus > Rhipicephalus annulatus. The sequence goes on along the minus strand of WOVY01006909.1, from coordinate 9,483 downwards.
TACGTCAGTTCTATATTAAAAGATGGTTGTCCCCGACGAAATTACACACAGAAACGAGTATGGATGACTGAATCTTTAAAGAACTTTGCCTCCAATTAGAGGCTCACTAAGGAAAACTAGTAACTGTAAGACGCACTTGGAGCTTTATGTGACCCAGAAAAGTTTCCACATTAAAATCGTTGGGCGTTCGAGGGAAACGCTTCGTTTTTTAATCGCCATCTTGCCAGAGGAACGGCTTCACTTCTGCGCAATCATTTCCACTCCAGCATTATTTTTAATCCTCCTTGGGTTTAACGTCCCAAAGCCACCATATGATTATGAAAGACGCCGTAGTGGAGGGATCCGGAAATTTTGACCACCTTGCCAAATCTGAGCACAAGGGCTTACAGCATTTTCGCCTGCACCGAAAATGCAGCCGCCACAGCCGGGATTCGATCCCGCGACCTATGGGTCAGCCACCGTGTGCCTTAGCCAATCGACCACCTCGGCGGGGCGAGTCTGGCTTCTCACTAAAAGTTCTCATTTCGTAGTCATACAAATGTGAGCACACAGCGATTATATTGCGACGTGGTATAACATGGAAGCGCGTGGGAACGGAACCTAGCGTGAAAGCACCTTGTCAGCTGCTGAATAGTATTTAAGCTAGAAATTGTCAGGATCGTCCTGACGGCCGTAATGGCGCAGCGTGATCACCTCGTTTTTGTCAGTCACGCCTGCGGCACCACGTACTTAATTGCCCAACTCCTCTCTTTCTGATTTCTCTTTCCGCGACTTTTTATCCGGTAGCCACCTCGAAGCCTTAATTTGTGCTCTTAATGTCTGCAGTTTGGCACCACGCGTTCCCCTTCGCTCCATTTACTACACGCTTAAACCCTTTGTACATTATTAGTAGCAGCAATGTGCTATTGTCCTGTCGTAGTGGGTGGTCATTGTTCTTTTTCTTTTTTTATATACAGTGGCATAAGCTTTGGGCATTCATATAAACGCTCAGTTTTCATTCATGTTCCCGGTATCTCGCTTTTAGCCCTAAGCATTCCTCGCATACCTGCTTATGTGGTGCAGTGCTTGGCGCGCTCGGCTCAGCGATGGTCTCGCCGCTAGTGAGCTGGCTGCATTCTCCGGAAAAGAGCCGCTGTCTTTGCGCAAGCGCGTCTCATTTTTTTACTTTGCTGCCCGTCCGCACGCACTCAGCGGACTCTGAGAGCGTTTCTATCTCCGTTACCGTTTATGGGAATTTCTCTTCTTTCAGTCTCTCTCTATCTCTCTCTCTCTCTCTCTCTCTCTCTCTATATATATATATATATATATATATATATATATATATATATATATATATATATATATATATATATATATATATATATATATATATATATATATATATACACACAACTCTCCGATCCTTGCGAGCAATCTCGTGAGCGGAAATGGCTGTTACCACGGAAAGCACACTGGCAGTTCGAGTAAGAAAAAATCTAAGTGGCATTATGGTGTAGCGAGCACACCCAATAAGCGCTGGGCGCAATCACAGCCTTTCAGTCCAATAGCACAATTTTGTTTTATTTTTTTATCTGAATAGGTTACTCTTTTTGCTTTCCCTTTCCCACTTCCACCTTCCTCCCCTTCTCTTTACTTTTCGCTGCCTCCCTCCAAATTTTCAATTTCCTCCACGCCATTACTTCTAGTAATTCTGGGTCATTATTTATGAACAAAATCTGAAATGCAAAGCTCGGGCTTGATTGTAGACAAAGGCTAGATACGAAACGACGCCGTTGTTCTGGAACAACGAGCTGTGAAAAAAGTGGCAATGAACTTGAAGAGCACGATGACAATACAGAAAATAGGGAATCTGAAAAGATGGCAGGGAATGCATTTACGCTGTTCTGGCATTAGGCACTGCAAGCCCGATTATACGATCATTTATATTTAGTTAACATACGTGGTATCTCTTTTTTTTGTCATTTTTCCTGTTAAGCACAAAGCTGCCTTATGCCAGAGCCCAACTCGACTTCATTGTTGTCATTTCGGTTACAGAGGAGGTATCAGTGAAAGGTACAAAAACAGACAACAAAGAAAAATTTTTGTCGTTTTCGACATGACTGTCGAACTATGACTTCTCGGTCGGCGATGGTAGCTGCTGGGCGCAATGTACACTGCGTTGCGGGTGTACAGCAGCGGCCACGGCTGTGTAGAGCCTGTGAGCAGCAGGTTCTTGCTCTACGGGGCGAAACTTTGAGGTAGTTTCGAGCTATGACGTGGGGTGTCAGAAACATGAGAGGCCTATAGTATAGTCAGGCGGACCATGTCTCAGCCCTTAATTGTCTAAAGGTGTCGCCCAGCAGAGCGAAAACCGGCTGCTCATGGGCTCTACCCAGACGTGGCGGCGGCTGTAGAGGCACGGGGCTTCACGTACAACTGTGCGTTATATCTCTCACCCCTTCTACCTATCCAAGTGTCTTTGTGGCCTGGGCGGTGTCACCGCCTGGGAGAGGTGAAGTTCTGCATGCTGACATGAATCAGCGCCGACAGGGAGCGTTTGTGTAGTTTCAGGGCAACAACGGCTTTCCGTGCATTTTTTTTCTATTTTCGGCGTTGAGTCATTTTCATAAAAAAATAATTATTTAGCCCTCGTCATAAAACAGTGTTAGAGTTTACACTGTAACGGTGCCACCGAAATTTATTCTCGAATCTTTGGCGCTGACGAACACGGCAGTTTGAACATCACCACGCGACCACTACATGCATATTAGGTCGGCGTGCTTGCTCACCTTTAAAGTTCATTACGGTGTTAAAGTGCGAGATTATTTTTGCGCTGACGAAACTCTGAAGGCACACGAATAAGTTGCGACTGTGATAAGATAGAAAGAACACAATCCGAAGCATACGAGAAGTTATTGTCCGAATGCGTACAAGAAAATTCTGAGTGCAGTACGGCACTTTAGTTGATCTATTTCAATATACTAAAGCTTCGAAGGAATTTGCAAAAATGAAAAATAGCAAGTACAAAAAAGACAAAACAAAGCCAGGGGTACTCGGTGATGCAAAAAACGCCAGGCCTGCGCGGAAGCACAGTGAAAGCTAGAAAAGCGGCCTTTCAGAACCTTTAGTTCTAAACACTCATTGGGTAACTACTGCAAACACACTTGCTTCATACCCACTACGGCATTAATAATACAAAGTTTTCTGTTGTAGGCCGACATTCACGACGCTATTTTTGTCATTCTTCTGAGAAGCGTGGTATCCGCTAAACACTTGCAAGGAATTTTGTGCCAAATGTTCATGCAGTGGCTGACGACGATGATGAATTATGCACCACATTTAACAGGTGAACAACAACAAGTTTTTGTAAAGGGTTGGGGCGTTGGACGACCCATTCGTTACGCTATTCGCATTGTGTGACGATTGGTTGTTCTTTCACGGTTTTAAAATGTTTTACAAGTCGTATTACCGCAATTGATCTCCCGACATCAAGCCTGCCTAAGACAATTTTTCCAACAAGCCCCCTGCACCAACGTGTTAATACTGGGCTGGAACCCAGTGGATCCGAGTTCGAGCCGCACTGTGTCATTGGTATTAGCTTTTTTCACTAATTTCGTGCGATGTGCTTGCGGACGCCGGCGGTGGCGGACAACTACGGCGCCACGCGTGACCCGAATTTTGATCTCATAACAGCTTTTGCTGTAAATAAACACGAAGGTGTGTCCTTCGTGTCCTTCTTGCCTGTGTGTCGTCGTTCTGTTCTTGCGCTATAACTATCATCAGGTGGTTTTGGGACGTTAAACCCCACGTATCAGTTAATCAATTTTTTATCTGATTTCCATATTCGCTGTCGTAATTTCCACAGCATATAGCAAGTTATTCTCGCTCCTTGTAATACACTATCATTTATTTCGTCTACTTTTCGTTTTACCCATTTCCTCCAGGATGATAAGATCAATGCACATGATAATCATTTAAACAATAATACTCACAGTTTTCCTCACCACTTTCTCTCTCTTTCTCTCGGCTTTTGCTGTGCGTGGTTGTTTCTTCTGTTCTAATTTGTCGCTACATGAATATAAACGTAACAAAGTTTAGACGCTACAGGTCAAAGAAATATACAGGAATGCAGCTGACAGTGCTGGGCATGTTGCTGAACCAGGTGCAGTTGGGTGAATCGGTGATCGCAAATGATGTGAAGATATAGCGCACTGTTTTAAACTAGGACAAAATAAAAGAGAGCCAAGCTGTCTTGTGCTTCCGTTCTTTCGTGCCCGTTTTAAAGAACTTGCGCTATGTCTTGGTCAAGATGCACGCAAAGCAAATAATGAGCCAAAAGCAGGCACCTATTGCAACAAGAACGTACTCAAGTTATCGACTGAGCGTAATGCACCTTTAAACTGTAACCATTTGCAAATAAATAAATAAATAAACAAATAAACATATAAATAAATAAATAAATAAATAAAAAGAACAACATCCATTCACTTTACTCCAGTCTGTCAGCCGACATCTGTCGAAGATGCCGTTCTATATTGCTGCAGTGCAGTTTTCGCAAGGAGTGCCGTGATTCCGCCACCAGAGGTGATGGTAAATGAACCAAGATACAAGACGCTGACTTGTTAAGGGGAAAGCTTGAGATCCCTCGTCGAACGCGAAAATAAACCATCAGCGTTTTTAGCGTCGTCGTAAACATGAGTGATGCAAAAAAATCACCACGTCATGACGTCACCATATGACGTCATGATGATGGTGTATAGCGTCACGTCACACTACGACGTCATGAAATGACGTCGTTGCTTGGTAGACGGTGGGCTGAACATGTGGGCAATGGAAAGCCTGATGAGGTGCGGAAAGTTTACACCAACTCCGATCATACACCGTCAGTGCGACACCCCGTTGGGGGCAGAAAGAAGCTTTTTGAGGTTTAATATAACTACATTGACCAAGAAGAAAAAAAAAGAAGGCAGCTTTCATGTTTGTGCCGTCTCAGGCGAATACACAAGGCATCCTTGCAAGTTTTTTCTCGTTGTGCATCGAAAAATACAGTCGAAAAAATAATAGGCCACACGGTATATAATTAAACTGCCCAGAATGAACTGTTGAGATCAATCGTTCCTTATGTACTACCGTAAGAAATATGATCTGCAACACGCGAGCACGTGGCTAATAGCCTCCAAGCCGAGAGAGCGCCATACGTGGATGATGGTGCTGAAAGTGGGGGGGGGGGGGGGGCTTTTCGACTGTTTTTTGGCGCATTCACTTTGCTTGCATTGCAACTGATTGCGGATCATCGGTCGCTACCATTGATAAAGCAAAACAACAAAAAAACAGCACAAAAAAGAGGCGTATCAAAATTTTCAGCCAACACCTGCTAGATATAGTACAACTATGGCCTGTGGCAGGCTACGTCACTGTTGACGTCTCGGCACAGCATTTACATAGGCCGATTGGTCATCGGATGTGGCCGTGAAACTAGCGGCCGCTGGCACGCCACAAGCGGCCGTTTCGCAGCAACGACATGATGCGGGAATGTCAGCAGCTACCGGAACTGCGGCGCACTTTCCAGTTTGTTTTGGACAATGGCCGCTGCGAACCAGCTGAGGTAGGGTTCGAGGCTCTTCGCAACGTGCTAGTGTGTTCAAGCTCATATTGTTCACGATAGTATGATCGCCAAACGTGAAATAAATTGCTTTCGATCCATAATATGTCGTTTTTTTTTTACTGTACCAGCCACTCTCGAGATCAAAATATATGTGCAGACGGCAATACCCTGAATTCTTATGGCGAGTGCAGCAAACTCTGGTACGAGTTGACATGCGTCGTTCTTAAATATGCTGCGCTTTATGCTTGCCTTTTTTTAAAGCCTGCGAACGTGCTTTTCATGATTCTATGTGTTGTAAGCATGCGTTGTCAGAGCAGAAAAAAAGTTTTATTTAGTGGCGAGAAACAATATCAATCAAAAGCGCAGCTGGCGAACGAACTGATGCTCAACACGAAGGTTAATGTACACAGTACATCAGTGAGTAATTTCTTCTAATGCTGTCTGAAAGCCATGCACTTTGCAACGCGAGGCTCTTTGAGTAGCGGTGCTCAGTGAATCTAATTTATTACTTCGAGTGCAGAAACCAAGACTGGAGAATGCAAAAACTACAAAAATACATGGCAGGAGTGCAAGGTCAGCTACCAGCCGTAGTGGAACTGGACATTTATGCATGACAGTCAATAACTCAAAAATGAAGTATTGAGCCAAGGGAAATGAAACACACTCTGGACAGATAACAGCTGCGTCTAAATGGACAGTTGTCATGAAGACTATTCGTCGTCGGGATTCACAAACATCTACGGCTACCCCCAAAGCCAGTGAACGACGCCGTAATCAATCTTCTATGTGCCATTGGTTTTTGCTCCCCTTATAATTTGTTATAAACAACTGCAAGCCACCAGAGCATCCTCGATTTTCAAGATTTTTTGAGAAGCACTTCTCTGATAAGAAGTTTTTTACTTATCGAAGAAAATGGGGCTTTGAAAAAATTCAAGCACTACAATATTCGCAGTGTTTAGCCAAGCACATACTTTCCCATGATCTTCATTTTCTTTATGTCCTAAGGCATTTGGTTGCATAAAATATTGCCAGGAAAAAAATCTTATTCAGATGGGGCATCTTTTTGTACTGAATTTGTTTCTTTTACTTATTTCAGGTCCTTTAATATGACGTTTTTTTTTTACGTATACATTACCAGATGTCATATATGTGTTATTTCCTACTCAGAACTATTGGTAGACATCCTCTAACACATGTGACGGGTTTCAGAAGTTTGTTTCTTAGAAACTACATAACATATTGTGTTGAATGAACTTTCGAATATTCAAAAGCGATCACGTGGCACAGCACAACCATTACGGTTTCGCATGCAGGATTAAGTCATTTTATAATATTACGCAATATTGACATGTTCTGTTTTTACTTGCGTTCTGATAACACATCTGAAAGATGAGGAGGGACTTAGTAGGACCACATATTACGCAGACACTAGCAAAGAATGACTTTTCTAATAAGGCACCGTTGATAGAGACTAACGATAAATCAGAGAAAGATAAAGGCAATCAATCGCATATTGTGCAGCGCTGCATCGACATCCTTCGTAGTGATCCACATCGAAGTAGAACTGGAGAACCACGGCAAGTCTCCGAGAAAACTGAAAGCATTGTGCGCTTCAAGTTGATGTCATCAGATAGCTGGCGTCTCTTGAAGAGCGCATTTGTCGCCGATGACTTCGGAGGGTTAACGAGAATAAAACATGGGAAGCTTAAGTGTATTAGAAAGAAGCAAGCACAAATGTCTTTTGTCGCAACGATTATAACATGAGAATTTCTTCTCTAAAATATGTACGTTTACAAACCAATAAAACATAATCAGCAGACACAATGTGATTTGCTGGTGGTCACTCTATTGGGCATGAAATTTTAACAATTCATGACTTGGAGCATTAGAGTGTTAAGAAACGCGCATCGTTCCACATGGGCCTATTGTATGCTATCTCGCGTGAGCGTGTGTGTGCGTGTGTCTTGTTTCCACTTTTAAAAATGGCAATTCATTGTTTGCACAAGTACATCTGACCAGCCGGATGAACAAAAACGTTTCTACATGTCATGATGGCAGTTACCAAGATGGTAAGCGCCATCACATCGTTTTATATCGGAAGACAACACCACGATGGCCGCATGGTTGCGGTATGGTACTGCAGTCGCCGAAGTTATGGATTCACTTAAAGCAGTGGTGGTTGAGACGAAACGTGAGAACCCGAAGAATGGTGCATTTTCACTGCACGGTAAGGAACGCCACGTGGTCGAAATCACCGGAAGCACTCCACTACGGTGTCTCTCATAGCCTCACTAGCTCAGTGACGTAAAACAACAGAAACAAACTAACCAACCATATTGTGTGTACATTTTACCATGGTCGTAACGGTGAGGAAGGGAGCATGCTAAAAACGAAACTTTTGTTGGGAGAAATCTTGGCCAGGGAATGAATAGTTGAAGCCCAAGCAATACACAATGTACACTGACAGCGACAATCAGTCATCGCCAGTCGGTAATCTGTCTGTGAAATAGTTGGGGTTTTTTACATCTCTTACAGAACATTTCAGCATTATCCCTGGTTCTCGCATTAGCTTTCACGTTCTACGCGTATTCTTAGCAGAACAGTATGAACAAACAGTAGTGAAGTTCTAAACATTGCGTCGTGGCCTGTCGTGTGCAGTGACAACCGTTCTAATGGGTAAAACCTGTATCCATCAAGAGTACAAGAGTATGCACGCGCGACAATATCTGGGCATTCTATGCTCGAATTGTGTCAAGGAAATAGACGCGTTTGCCTCCTTTCATCGTCTGGCTCCTCGTACTGACGGCGTCGCCTGCCAACAAAACGTACTCGCCACTAGTGTTTACTTGTTGAAGTATCCGTGTTTGATGCGAAGCCATGGTGAGCCCTGCCCACGGCCCTGCCTCAATTCAGCAATGGTGTTGGGGGAACTCCTCTGCTTTCATCCCCATAAGATCGATGTCCATTACTTGTGCAGTCCTAATGGAAAGCATAACGTGAAAAGGTTTCGTCAGACGAATGTAAATACATGTCTTGACGACATTGCACCCCGACAACCATAAATCACGTCTCTAGTTTCTATGTCACTTTTCTTATTGGTTGACTCTTCGCTTATCTGTCTAGGGTAAGTGATGGCTCTCCGGTCTGTCTGGTTGTATTAGCGATGTTCACGTTCTCGTATTTACATTAAGGAACATTGAAATAAATATGGATATACACAGGAGAGAGAAACGATTAAAAAAATACTAACAATCTAAATTGTCTTCATTTGGTTCCTTGAGCCACACGCACTACTTTCGTTCTCTGTTTTATACTACCAACCGATCACACTTGTAGTAAGGCCTTGCGCAAACCACGCCAGAATAACTGGGCGCCTTCCAGATGAGTTTAGAATAATCGGTTAGGCTTGAGCGCGCAAAACCGAACAGCTGAGCACACTCTCCGACGATAGCGCTCGAATTCTCGATGCCGCATGTACGCGCATGCGTGCTGACGCGCCTTGTCGCGAATCAGATTATCGTCAGCCGATGATCTGCTCACCGATACCAGTCGACAGCATGTATTGTTTGTAAGGTGACTTCTTTTTTTTTTTGGGGGGGGGGAGGCAAATGATCACCCGCATAAAAAATTCACATCAGTACATTAAATAAACAAGGCTCGACTCGAATTTCGTCCTTCACTTGACCTAACTCCGCATAGTGCCGCTGCTAGACCGAAAATGACACCGCGCTTCTGAAGAATCGCGGCTGATTATCCCTGATATACAATCACTTGTTCTACCTAGAGACGGGGGGTTGACCTTTTGAAATCATTTTTGAAGTGAAGCGTTGAGTGTATGGTTGTTTTAGAATATGGGGTCAGACTGAAAACCGTCGACCGGCTGGCTCCCTTCATCACGT